>CM052131.1:1775362-1926886 GCA_028454255.1 Halictus ligatus
GTAATCTTTAATTCTGGAGATAATGTGGTTTTTACCTTAAATTGCTATCTTATCTTAACAGAATCATATGACAACCTTATGTACTCCTCAACGCTCCGCGTATTTCCGGTTACAGATGCGCTTTAAACAATAATAACTCCTGTGAATCTTGCGCAAAACACATTTTTTAATTTTCGTTATAGGCTCAGACGAAAAAATTGAACAATCATTATTTAAAGAATTTGTTTATCATTCTACCCAATTGCGATCTGAAGAAATTTTTGTTTGCTCGTTGTCCAGCAAACTAGTCGGTCTATCATCTAAAAAAAATTCAAGTTGGATCTACTTTAAAAAAGTTATGCTATTTTTAAGAGTGTATACTTAATATTGTCGTCTACTGTAGATGGGTTAAAATTTAATACTTCGCATATAAGGACGCAATAAATATACTTATAAATATGTTTTTAAAATCGTTGAATTTTGCTTATGTCTACCTGGATTTGCATTAGTGAACAGTATATAGAAAATCATAACAATCCGAATAAAGAAAGACTTTTTATGAAGTATCTTTAATAGAAATATTGAATAATTTGCGACAGATCATTTAGTTCAAGGTTTTTACAATTGTTATATATTTTATTTTGTCGACTCGAAATGCGTTTATTAAAACGCGAAATTGGAAATCGCAAACGAGTAATTTATCTGTGTACATTAGAAAAGATCAGTGCAAATTGTTCACTCTCCTAACCTCAAAATCTAAACATCGATCGATCCACGTTAAATAAAAATATGCCGCATGTAAAAGTGTAACTGCTTTTTGCTTTCTAAATCACATTATTCGAGTTGTTTCAAATTTGTGTGGCATAGAAAGTTGCGCGAAAAGACTTCCGGTGTACTCGGTGATGAAGAATGAATTCAAAGACCGAACCATAAATTCAATTTTATATATCCAGCTTCAGCGTCGACACATAATCTTCAAGATTTACAGATAAAACTATTCAGTCGTTCAAAAAGTTTGACACGACAACGTGAAAGTTTCAAAGAAACCTAAAACGATCCTAATTTGCATCGTAGCCTGGCAAAATCATTAATTGACATAAGCTGCCTTCACTTTTCCTACGTCGCTTAGTAAAACCGTGGATTTGCATAATTTGCTTGTTCCCACTTATACACCTTATCTGAGAGCGTCATTTCGAGCTAAGTATGCAATTAACATTTTTAGATTACACTTGTATTGTAGTAAGACCTCCTACGAAGAACGATTCAATTCCCAGTATTTTATTTATAAATAAAAAAATACGAAACATCGCCTGATGGGAGAACCAATTAATATAGAAACAAGAAATTCTCGAAATTCTGAAAGAATCCGTTCATTATCATTGAAATGATATTCTTCTAGGTCGTAGCGTGTTTTTCAAAAGGATGATTCGTTCATGGCAATGATAGCTGTCCAACTCACTCCAATTACTCAAGACTCATAACATGTGGGTTACATAAAAGCAGTGGACACCCATTCCCACTGCATTGTCCAACAATTGTTAATTTTTCTTCGTCCGAATAGAACGAGTAGGCGATTCTTATGAAATAGAAATCCAATTTTCAAATTTAACAATTGTCGAATTTCCGTCAATTGCAAAATGACTTTGCAATCTTCTAAATATAGTGGCATATTTTTTACATTGTTCAAAGACATCGAGACGCCTCTAATTCCACAATTGTCTCAGATACTTTGCAATGCATGCTGAGAATGAAATTTCGTTCGGAAATCACGAGAAAAAACTGCAAGGCAAATTGTCTTTTCAATTGAGAAGATCTACAAGAGATAGGGAGTTGTTGACGTCAACGTAAACAATCGCATTGCTCATAGAACATTGTTGATCGGTGCTATCGTGTTCCTTTCTTCGAAAGACAAAGCTTAAACAATTTTATTCGGAACTAGATTCACCATTTTCAAAAGTTATTGAACGGAAAAGTTAATAACGGTTATTGTTATTCGATCGGACTTGCAAGTGCTCTTCAACATGTTCGCCATCATCGTCTCTGTCCTCGTAACTATAGCGTTGCACCAAATGTTATCCTCTTATAAAATATGAAAAACTATAGTATATATCGTAGTAAACTCACAACTTCACAAATCCGCAGTCCAGTCAAAATTCTAGACAAAGAACCAATAATTATAATTATTAATAATTTATAAAATATTATTTTAAATGATCAAAAAAATAGTATATTACTTTATACGAAATAAATATGCTCTGCCGTATTAATTACCCTTTCTTTCTGGAATAATTTTACTAAGTTGAAAATAGTCAACTAATCAGTTAATATTGTTATATATCTTTTTCTTTTAATATTCATTATGCTTTAAAAATAAGTATGATTAATGCGGGCACAGTAATTGGGTCTCTTACCCTAATACATCAATATCTTTTTCTAGTGCTTTATGTTTCTCGTTATTGTCATAAATGCATACAATCTGCAGTCTAATTACCAAATATCGTAGCTGTCTTTTTTCTCAGATTTTCTGGGAATGATCTCGTTGCCGCGCTATAGTTAGATAAATGGCGTTGGTTTGTGCGATCGCTTCAGAATCTGAACAGCAAGAATGTAGCTCTCGCACGTACAGTAACGAACAAAACTGAGTCTACACTGTTTGAAGCAACATAACTTTTTAAAAATTAGATCAAACGACTTGAATGTTATTGAGAATTGAGGCGAGGTCAGTCTATTAGACGAGGTGTAAAAAATTTTTGAGAAAAGTTGGTCGGCATCGCAAAAGAAACAGTAAAAGCTGGTTTTCTCAGCTTTTTCATCTGAGCCTGTATTGAAAATTTAAAAAATGTGTTTCATTCGCTTGAACAAATTATATCCATGCTGAAAATTTCACCGATATTGGTCAATTCGTTTACCGAATAATTAATTCATTCCCTGTGTAAATAGTTAATTCGTTCCCTGTGGAAGCGGCGATAATTCCGTGACATTTGTCATCTAGGCCTTGGCGACATATATCTAGAGAAATCACTGTATTTTAACACTTTGAACGCCCAACTAGAAACCCCACAAATTCCCTAAAATCAAAGTAAGTTATTTAATGAAATAAAAATTGCAAAAAATTAAATATATGATACCGAGTGATCCTCCAACTTTCTTGCATGTTACAGATCCTAATCAAGTTTAGCCCAATGAATACATCAACGTAAAAATTCATTTTAAAACCTGGACAAACAAATTCGTCACCGAAATATGGCTGACGAGACGCCGAGCGTGTTAAAAGCTAAAAAACACCAACTTTTACTATTTCTTTCGCGATTCCGACCAATTCAAACTTTTTTCAAAAATTTGTTACACCTCGTAAACTAATCCTTCTAACTTCTCAATAACATTCAAGTCATTCGATCTAATTTTTCAAAAAGTTCTGTTGCTTCAAATAGTGTAGACTCAGTTTTGCTCGTTACTGTACATCATTTCTGTGACACCCAGTTTTAGATTATAGATCTACGATCGGATCATTAAACGCGGTACCTTTTCGAGTGATCACTTTCTAACATTCGAAGATAAGAAAAATCTCATAAAGCCGTATAAATCCCTCTTCTAATAAACTAATCCTTCGAACTTTTCAATAACATTCAAGTCATTCGATCTAATTTTCAAAAAGTTGTGCTGCTTCAAATAGTGTAAACTCAGTTTTGCTCGTTACTGTATCAATTCACCGACAGATAAGGAGGAAGAAAAGGTAACGGAGCGACACAACAACGTACATAAAAAAAAAAGAAATATATATATATGTACCGTGGAAACGCGACTGTATTCCCACCATCGATGATACAACCGTTTTTATCGAGTCACGTGTTGGTAACGTTGTTGCGCAACACCATGAACGGATCGCGATATAGTTCCACGACCCAAATCCGCCGTCACCGTAAAATCATATACATCTGAAATGAAATGAAATGGTGCCGGTTCTCGAACCGGCGCGCTGGCCTCGCCGGCTATTTCAGTTTCCTCGTTAAAGCTTATTTCGCGTCTTGAAAAAATCGCCTAACGACTCGCCACGAGACGTGCTCGTGGATCGAGCCACGCTGCGCGGAGATCGGTGGGCGGAATTTCATGAAATTACGGACACACGGAAATAACGAGGAAGTCGTACTCGGCGAAACCGGCGACCGTGCACGAAGATTACTAACAGAAATTAATTTGACGCGGATTAACGACCCCTTCTCGCTGGACATTTCGTTCACGCCCGCAACTTGCGGACCCGTCAACACGATGCGCTTTAATTCGTTTCTTTCGCAATTACCAAGATGGCACGGATGCTTTTCCGGTGTCTTCGATATTGATTAATTATTCGGAGTTGGCACTGTTTGTGTCAGAGGTGTCGAAAGGTGTGCACTTTTCAAAATTTTGTATAAAATTTGTTTAAAAAGCGTTGGAAAAAAGCGTTAACGAGAAATCATTCGACAGATCCATTTCTTTGAATGAACAGGAACCAAAAATGGAGTGATTTTACGTTAAAAAGTATGTCAAAATACATACAAATGTACAAATATAAATATGTAAATGTACGAATATAAATAAAAAGTGCGGCGATACTGTTTAACGTATTAGATTGCCTTTTAATCGAATCAATTTAAAACCACAAAACACTGAAAATGTTCCTGCCATTTTAGGATCTTGAAACATCAATTTTAGAATTTTTAAAGCATTATACAGAACAAATTTTGTACTGCCTTGAATGGGGCGATTGGAAGTAACTTTTTTCCGTTGCGAAAATGTTTTCCGCGGCTTTGTTATTAACGAAAAACACGGACCAATCAGAGCGCGGCTACAGCAGACGGATGCAGGCTGGTCGACATGTTTCGCTGAACGTAGCGTTGGCATTGGCTGAGCTGGAATCCGTCTGCTGTAGCCGCGCTCTGATTGGTCCGTGTTTTTCGTTATACTCGACGAAAATTGTGCACAATCCATGCAGAATCCGTGCAGAATCCACTCCACGATTCCACAAAATCCATGCAGAGTCCATGCAGAATTCGTACAGAATTCGTACAGAATCCATGCAGAATCTATGCAGAATCCATGCAGAATCCGTGGAGAATCCATGCAAAATCCATGCAAAATCCATGCGGATTCCTCAGAGCACACTGCACGATTCCACAGAATCCATGCAAATTCATACAAAATCCATGCAGAATACACTGCAGGATTCCACAGAATCCATGCAGAGTCCATGCAGAATTTGTGCACAATCCATGCTGAATTGGTGCAGAATTCGTGTAGAATCCATGCAGAATCCATGCAAAATCCATACGGATTCCTCAGAACCCACTTCTAGATTCTTCAGAATCCATGTAGTGTCCATGCAGAATTCGTACAGAATCCATGCAGAATTCGTACAGAATCCATGCAGAATTTGTACAGAATCCATGCGGAATCCATGCAGAATCCGTACAGAATTCATGCAGAATCCCTGGAGAATCCATGCAGAATTCATGCGGATTCCTCAGAACCTACTGCACGATTCCACAGAATCCATGGAAAATCCATGCAGAGTCCATGCAGAATTTGTGCAAAATCCATGCAGAATCCATGCAGAATCCATGCAGAATTCGTGCAGAATCCGTGCGGAATCCATGCAAAATCCATGCGGATTCCTCAGAACCCACTGCACGATTCCACAGAATCCATGGAGAATCCATGCAGAGTCCATGCAGAATTTGTGCAAAATCCATGCAGAATTCGTGCAGAATCCATGCAGAATTCGTGCAGAATCCATGCAGAATTCGTGCAGAATCCATGCGGATTCCTTAGAACCTACTGCACGATTCCACAGAATCCATGGAAAATCCATGCAGAGTCCATACAGAATTTGTGCAAAATCCATGCAGAATCCATGCAGAATTCGTGCAGAATCCGTGCGGAATCCATGCAAAATCCATTTGGATTCCTCAGAACCCACTGCACGATTCCACAGAATCCATGGAGAATCCATGCAGAGTCCATGCAGAATTTGTGCAAAATCCATGCAGAATTCGTGCAGAATCCATGCAGAATCCGTGCAGAGTCCATGCAGAATTTGTGCACAATCCTATCGCGCTAGATTTATCTTTTATTCAACGCTTCCCACCCTTGAAAAGCCCCATCTTTGCATTATCGAACAACGATTTGCCGTCTCCCGAACCCTTGCAACCTTGTACGATCTAGCGTTGTGTGCGGCAGACCATGGACACGGCGCACGCACACTAGGGCAGACCAAGGCCACCTGGGAAAGCTGGACCTTAGGGTCTGCCGTACTCTTGTACGTAGGGAACGACACCTGATAGAAACGTGCAACAATGTCTCCTCCGTAACGTGGATTCCCACGGCACCTAATCCCTGGCACGGTGAAAGCATTCCCTCGATCAGCTCGACCGCCAATCGGCGGCGCCGTTTTCCAACGTGCCGAATTCGAATGTTAATTGTTCTCCACGTTCTTGGCACTTCGTTCGCGCAGTTTGATTCGCGCCAATTAGAATTCTAGCTGGGACTCTCCGTTCGATTTTTATTTATCGACTGTGCACTCGATAAAAACGCCTCTATAGAGTCTGGAACAGAGCTGCTCATAGTAAAATATGCACCTTCAGCTAGATAAGTTTTAATTATGGGGTTGCTTGCTCTAAGAGTGTTTCTAAGTGGGGGTAAACAGCAAAAATGTCGTTTTTCACATTCGAATTTCATTGCGAATTTCAAGTGCACAGTGCACATTAAATTCATAAAATCAGGAGTTTACTTGCCCGTCTTAAATGAAAAAGCTTATGTTTGCCTTCTTTTATCGTTTTCAAAAGGATTGTTCAGTTAATTATAAATATTTTCGTGTTACCCAATAGGACCCTGTTGAACAAAACTATATCGTGTACTCCGGGTAACATTAAATACGTACACGTACAAAAACAAATCTGCACAATATAGTCTCCTGTTTTCTTTGAAATAAATCACATAAAGGCCTAAAGATGGCACTCTGATGTCATTCTTTCGTTCGTCGAAGTATTCATAGTTTTGCTGGAATCTTGACTGGGACGGCAACTGGGTTAGAAAAGATAATTAAAAATTGAGGGAGCAGTAAATAGGAGCTGTAAACCGTCGCGTAAAATAGAGTCAACAATCGACAGATATCGTGCATCAAGATGCCTACAATTATCAAGGCAACGAGTCCCGTTTATGAGACTCGGCTGCACATCAAGATTGCACTATCAAGATGCTGCTAATTTGCTGGTAATTTAGACACAACCGAGTTTTGAATCGATGAAAGCTGCGAGTCAGGATGAAACCAAAAAAGAATGAATGACTCGCTAGAAAAATCGGTAATCCAGAACGCTTCTCGAGTTTACATTCGGTAGTCTAACTCCGTCGGCGGTTATGATCTCTAGACGTAGCGTAAACTGCTGGAAGAGAGTTTATGAACCTTTCGAGACGGTTACGTGATTGCCTGCGCGTGCGGATTGCGGCCTCCATTATCGGTTGGTCAAAGTGTAATCATTATAGCCGAAGCTTCCGAGTGCAAGTTGATCTTTCTTTTAGAAATAAACCACATGACCACGCCAAAGACGAGGATATGTTTTTTTTTAAAGAAGATCTCAACAATTCATTAACCCTAAACCCTGCCAAGCATTAACAATATCTGGTAAATATTGCCTTATAAAAATGGAAACCCTTTTATCGAGATTGTCCGTAATTTTCGATATAATGATTGGACAAGGAATTTTATTCCATTATTTCCCATATGTGAATTTTTATAGTTTTAATAATTTTAAAATGTAAAACCGAACATTTTGACCGTGGTAGGTTTAGTGTTAATAACTAAATAGATGTCGAACGAAAATGTATATTCTCTTTCAATCATTTTACCACTTATATCGGACATTTTCTGATACCCGATCATCTTCTTTGAAGCCAAAGAGCAGCAGTAGGAGACATTTTTAGAATTAATGTAACAACTTCTTCTGAAATTATTTAACACTATTTCCACCAAAGGAAAAAGAATTTTTTAAATTACAATATAATTTATATTTTTTATTTCCTTCAAAATTTTGGATGGAAATTTATTGAGATCGGATGATCGGCGACATAACCTAAACGGAGATGATTCTACACAAAAAATAAGTTGAAACGAGTGTCTACAAAACCGTGGCAGAAATAGTGTTATAACAAAGCTATTAAAATGGCGGATTTCCGATTTTTTTTTGCTATTCATGAAGTTATAGAAATAGTTTCTTGAGAAATTTGTTAACATATTTCTTCATTCAAGTACATGCTACCAAAAATGATTTGAATAAATTTGATCCTATTATTATTATAAAAGGATATTAGTCTCGTGTATGGCACGGTATTTGTAGCGTTAAAAAAACCTACTAAAAGACTTCCGGTAAGCAAAGAATTAAAAAATGGAGTAATAGTGTAGTACAGTATCCTTAAATTCTTCTAGAGCAAGGGACTCAATTACTGTGGGTTTGCCAATTATTGCGCGTATATTAATTACACCTTTTCTGAAAGCATAACGAATATTAAAACAGAGATATTTCCATTGAAATGAGTTAATAATAAGTGAAGAGTAAAATAAGAGTTAAATAAGATTAAGAGTAAAATAAGAGTTAAAGCAGAGTAATTTTTCCATTAAAATCAGTTAATATATGTATGTCATATATCTCTTCTTTAATATTCGTTATTCTTTAAAAATGAGTACAATTAATACAGCCACAGTAATTGTGCCCCTTGCCCTACCGTCTTCTAAGCATTATATTCCATCTATATCCACTTCGAACGCATGGAATCTAGTAATAACTGTACAGTTCCGATCATGATTGGACGAGAGTGACTAGGTTAGTAAATATTTATGAAAGCAAGTTCCATCGACACCGAACGACTATTACAAGCACAATTTCACGGCGTTCGACATTGTCTCTTTGACCTGATAAACACTAATATTTCCGAGTAAGTGTACCGCGCGGTCTTTCACCGTCGCCATTCATACAATGCCATTGAATTAACCGGGAACGATGCCCTAAATGCTTCGGGCTAATCCGGCCGAGAGCGCGCCGAAGAGGAATCCTTCATTCATGAGAGCACCGTCGGCGAAGATAGTACGGGATTCGTAAAAACCACGATCAAACATCGCTCCGGGCGAGATGGAGAGAAACCGTGATAGAGGCGACTCGTTCTTTTTTTTTCGTTTTTGCATAGTTATGCCGCGAGGAATGTGAAATTCTGAATTTGCCCAAGAGAAACCTATCTGCGCGGCCATACGGGCGCGCGCGCGCAAGCGAGATAGCACGGACCGTTTCGCCAGGTGTTAAATAAAAGCTCAACGATGCGGGCTTGCCGGGCAATTTCGCCCATAAAAGCCATAAATTGTTCGTGGAATCGTCTTCCGTTTCTTCCCGACCGCGCGCCGCCATAGCGCGGACGAGTCGGCACACCTCACTACATTTTTAATTGACGAAAATTTCCTTTGGCAGAACTCTTTATTAGCAGAGAATGCATATTGTTGTGCATAAAAATAATGTTTCTGGTTTTCAACTTATTAATTCTATTGTTGAATTTAATTTTTTGTGACCAATTACCATTGCATATGCATTAGTAACGGAATTTAGATTTTTGTAGAAAAATTTGGCCATGGAGGCTTTCTCTAGAGTGCCAAAAATCGAAAAATGTTTGTAAACGAGTGTGCAATAGTAGTTCTGTGTAGTGGGAAGTTCTTACCAAGAAATATGCATTCTTTATATGTTTAATGAAGTAGATTTATTTTATTGTACAAATTTTCAACGCGCGGAACACTTTTGTTTCGCATAAAGATTCGTTGGTCCCGTCACTTTCGCGTAATGATCCACGACGATTGAAGTTTGCATAAGTACTCGCAATTTACTGGCGATTGTTAGCTGCACTGCGTTTCCACGTTTTCAACAATGAGGAACGCGTTTCGGGACCAGAGTGTGTAGACCATTTACGTTTAATTGTTCGTAGTTAGCAGAGGTGCTCTCTCAGTGAGCAGGATCGCGTGCTTGATAGTACTTCGACGGTCACTTTTACGGAAATCTGCAGAATTTATTCAGAATTCATGCAGAATCCACTCCACGATTCAACAGAATCCGCTCCACGATTCCACAGAATTCATGAAGAATCCATTACACGATTCTACAAATCCATGCAAAATCCATACAAAATCCATGCAGAATCCACTGCAGGATTCCACAGAGTCCATGCAGAGTCCATGCAGAATCCGTGCAGAATCCACTTCACGATTCCACAAAATCCATGCAGAGTCCATGCAGAATTAGTGCAGAATCCATGCAGAATCCGTGCGGAATCCATGCAGAATTCATGCAGAATCCGTGCAGAATCCATGCAGAGTCCATGCAGAATTTATGCACAATCTATACAGAATTTATGCACAATCCATGCAGAAATCGGGCACAAACCATGCAGAATCTGTGCAGAATCTACTCCACGATTCCGCAGACTCCATGCAAAATCCATACAAAATCCATGCAGAATCCACTGTAGGATTTTTCAGAATCCTTGCAGATTCCATAGAATGCATTGCACGATTCCACAGAATCCATGCAGAATTTGTGCAGAATCAATACAGAATCCGTGCGGAACCCATTCAGAATTCATGCAGAACCCATTCAGAATCCACTCCATGATCCCACAAAATCCATGCAGAGTCCATGCAGAACTCGTGCAGAATTCGTGCAGAATGCATGCAGAATCCATGCAAAATCCATACGGAGTCTCCTCAGAGCCCACTTCTAGATTCCTCAGAATCCGTGCAGTGTCCATGCAGAATTCCTACAGAATTCGTGCAGAGTCCATGCAGAATCCATGCAGAATCCGTGCAGCGTCCACTCCACGATTCCACAAAATCCATGCAGAGTCCATGCAGAACTCGTGCAGAATTCGTGCAGAATTCGTGCAGAATCCGCGGCGAATCCGTGCAAAATCCGTGCAGAATCTGTGCAAAAGAAACCAGAATGAGCAACGATATTTATCGATAACCTACAGAATATCAGTTTGCCGGCAAAGTTCGCCGAGTAGAAGTTCGCGCGAAAGGAATTCTCGACATGTCCGGCGATCGAATTAGGCTCATTGGAATTTCACTTTGGTTACAAGCCGGCTTTCGTGTCGCCAAGTATGGTCCCCATGACCCGGTAGCCGGATACGACGTCGCGACGTGCAGGGATCGACTGCGACCATCATTAAGCGATTAAAACGGCTTGCGGATTGATCGCGGCGTTGTCAACGGTTTCAGAGGGAATAAGCGGACGGTAAATCGGGACCGCCTGTCGTCGTTGTATTCGCGTTCGAAACGTTATCTGGCTCGTACGAGTTCTGAAAACACGTTTTTTTATCGGCGCTCGCAACGTTTTTGCGGAAAACAAACAGACGAGATCAGTCTTTTCAAGCTCGATGTCGATTCGATTGTTTCAGATAAGAGGTGGACGCGCGATGCCGTACTACAACAGCGGGCACAGTCCCTCCACCTACAATAAAGGTAATCTCAAGATCAAAATGGTTCGGATCTAAATGTACAACTTCAAACGTTCACTCACAAACGTCACTCCATTTTCTCTGTCAGATGACTCGAGGACGTTTCTCAAAAATGTTCTACAAAATATTGTAGAAAGAATCGCCAAAGTTCCGAATCGTTAGCTGGTCGACGAAACAGCAACTGCTTCTTTTCCTCTACCGTACTTTCGCGCGATTGTCACTCCATTTTCTAAGTCAGATGACTTGAGGACGTTTCTCAAAAATGTCCTACAAAATATTGTAGCATATAAAATATTATAGAAAGAATCACCGAAGTTCTGAATTGTTAGCTGGTCGACGAAATAGCAACTGCTTCTTTTCCTCTACCTTACGTTCGCGCGATTGTCACTCCATTTTCTCTGTCAGATGACTTGAGGACGTTTCTCAAGAATATTCTACAAAATATTGTAGCATATAAAATATTATAGAAAGAATCACCGAAGTTCTGAATCGTTAGCTGGTCGACGAAACAGCAACTGCTTCTTTTCCTCTACCGTACGTTCGCGCGATTGTCACTCCATTTTCTCTGTCAGATGACTTGAGGACGTTTCTCAAAAATGTTCTACAAAATATTGTGGTATATAAAATATCGTAGAAAGAATCGCCGAAGTTCTGAATCGTTCGACGAAATAGCAACTGCGCGAGCCTCGTGCAGATGTCGCTCGACGTATAAATATTAATGAGAGCTCTCTGATCGATTAGATGGAGGATCGAGCGGGCCATCGAGCACATCGGGCGGCCGGGTCAGCAGCTCCGAGCCGACGTACATGATGGAACATTTGGCCACGTTCACGGTCACGAAGGAAACGGTTTATCCGGCGGACGGCATGAGACGGCTTCTGCAGCTGGAGAAGAGCAGCGGCATCTGGAGCCAGAAGATGCAGCTCCGTCTCGAACGGAACTGGGTCCTGATCATGGACAACGAGACAGGGGTAAAAGATCGATCCTTGACTCGGAAAAAAAAAAACAAAACAGAGCAAGAAACGTATTTCCAGTCGGACAACAGCGAGCTCGTAAAATCCTTCCGATGACGCCAGAATGCTAATCGTTGCTTCGGAACGATATTCTTAAAGAATGCGAAACAGGATGCGTGGCTCCTTCGGGATCGCCTAGAGTAGACTCGTTTGAATATTAGAGTGTCTGCGACGACCTGCAGGAACTACACCCGGCTAACCGATGTCTACTTGCAGGTGTACACAGAAGTTTGGCATAATCGATTCTGCTCTGGCACTCTCTGGATAATATTGTCTGAAATACTTGAACGGCTTAAAACTTTCCTCGGTTCTGTATACATTCGGTAAAGGCACCAACTAATTCATCGTTGACGTTGCTGCCATCTTCCGGAAAGCTATCATTTCTACCGGAACTCAACGATCAACTTTTCTTACATAATTGTCTCGTAGTATCTCTGGTAGAAACTGTATCGCATTCGTATCGATTATGAGAAAATTTTCGTTACTTCTTTACTCGTCCTTTGAAACAAAATGGTTGACTATTATCGTAGACCAGGCGCCTTCGAGAAGGCCGATGCGAGTTCGTTGTATCCTGTCTGCCGAACGACAAAAATATGCTTTAGACACTAGTAACACGAATACGCACCACGGTAAACGCGCCGCGTTGTGATCTATAAATCAGATCGACCGGCCGCGAATGTAACAAACCGGAACGTTCGCGAAATGGCTACTTTTAGTCGGCGGACTTGAGGTTTTAAGTTTCACTTAATGCATCGTTGATGAATTCGTATGCAGGCCGTCATGGAGCGATTCCCAGCCTCGTTGATACAGGAACCGACCGCATTCACGTCGAGGGAGCCTATGGAGATGTATAACAACATTCTCGTCTTCACAGTGGCGGATGACAGCGGTTCCGGTCAGCGGGCAGAGATGCATATATTCCAGTGTCAGAGCGTATCCGCCCAGGATCTCGTCGAGGACTTGAAGATGCTACAAATGGGTAAATTGGTTCCAGGTGGATCGCCGAGGGGACCCAGGGGGCGTATCCCACCTCCCCCGACATTGCCGCCACCGGAACCACCCTTGAACGGGGTGAACGTTCGCGAACAAGTGTCCGCGTTCAACGCCAACAACGGTACGCTTTTCAGCCTAATTCCTCGATCTCTCGACGCTCCGACCAACTTTTTTTATGGATCTTCGACATTTAATAGACTTATCCCGGTCACCGAAACCTTTTTTATACATCATTTTTATACAGCCGAACGTATAGAATTGTTGTTACCTGTAATTTCTAAAATCTGTTTCTTTTTAAGTCCCGCACGTTCCTCCGGGTGAAAATCGCCACCATTTTGCATTTCGTTACACTGTCCAACGAAATGAAACTTTTTTCCGAGTTTTGCAATGTCTGCTGGGTAATTCTTGGACACTTTTTCGTTCTAAAACCAAATCCGAAAGCAGAATTGCTCTGTCGAGAAATATTGGTTTTTGTGAAGATGTATGATTTTGATGAAAAATTACGCGAAAACTAAACACGCGAGAAAGTTCAAATTTGAGTCAAGAGATAGAGGAGACTCTCCTCTAAATATTCATATAGTCAATTATATTTTTATCTACTTCCTAATAG
The DNA here is from genome assembly GCA_028454255.1 of Halictus ligatus. NCBI lineage: Eukaryota > Metazoa > Arthropoda > Insecta > Hymenoptera > Halictidae > Halictus > Halictus ligatus. Next base: position 1,789,475 of record CM052131.1, read on the forward strand.
TTTATAGTAGTTGTATTTTAAATCATGCAATCCTGCAATATATCTCGTTCCACGAAACTCTGATATAAACGAAACATTGGTTAATATAACATTGATTTAACATGATTTATATATTGATTTTAATTTGATTTTAACATTGATTTATATATTATTTTCGACAAATTTTGGTTTTTGTTAAAATGCGCGATTTTCATACAGAATGACGAGTTACGCGAAAACTAAACGCGCGACAAAGTTCAAATTTGAGTCAAGAGCAATTCCAGCATTGATCCTTCATCAAGATGTTTCAACAATGGAGAAACGTTACAAAGGAAAAGACTTATGTGCGAAGCTTGCTGATTACTGCTGGACACTTATTATTGAAAATCAGGAAAAGCGTCAAGCAAGGCGGAAACATTTTTTATTTGTTTACACCAGAAATCGTTCAGTTTTTGTATTCAATTTTCTTCATTAAGTATTTCCGCAATGAAATGTGAATATAACTCGTATTTTTATAATCTTTTGTAATGATTGGCACCCAAAAAGACAAAATAAATGTATGTAATTAAGCATAGTAAGCAAAGACATACTTGAGTGGTACCAACGTCGACTACAAATACTTTTCGTGAATGGTTTCTTTAGCAGAAATGTAGAATGCATTCCTGCATAGTAAATTCCTGCTGGATAAAGGATTTTTCACATAAATACAAAAATAGAGCTTACAAAGTACGTCGGCAGATTTTCAAACTTTAATAACCATTTACAAAACTAGTAGGAAGTACATAAAAATATAATTGACTATTTGAATATTTAGAGGAGAGTCCCCTCTATCTCTTGACTCAAATTTGAACTCTCTTGCGTGTTCAGTTTTTGCGTAACATATCATTTTGTATCAAAATCGCTCATTTTTACAAAAACCAAAATTTTTCGACAATAATATATAATAACAATAATCAATGTTATAATTATTATAATATATAATAATTAATCAATGTTTCTTTTATATCAGAGTTTCGTGGAACGAGATATAAAATATATAACTATTAGGAACTATTATGAAGTACATAAAAATATAATTGACTATATGAATATTTAGAGGAGAGTCCCCTCTATCTCTAGACTCAAGTTTGAACTTCCCCGCGTGTTTAGTTTTTGCGTAACACGTAATTTCTAATCAAAATCATGCATTTCTACAAAAACCAATATTTCTCACCTTCCGTGATAGAGCAATTCTGCTTTCGGATTTCGTTTCAGAATGACAAAGTGTCCAAGAATCACCGAACAGGTTTAAAACAACTTTCTCGTTGGACAGTGATGATCGATCACCGAAATGAGTTGTATTATTATTTATTTAAACGAGACGCGTCGTTTCGTGTCCGCAGCGGACGGCCAGAACGACATATCCCGCGAGGAGAACAACGACGAGGTCTCCTCGACGTCCTCGGAGAAGTACGAGCGTGACGTGACGATCCTGAACCACTGTTTCGACGACATCGAGAACTTCATCGCGCGCCTCCAGCACGCGGCGGCCGCGTCGAAGGAGCTCGAGCGTCGCCGACGCAACCGGAAATCGAAGAAGCGTAATCTCGGCGACGGCATGCTGACGATGCGTGCGAAACCGCCGCCGGAGATGGAGTTCATCGACATATTCCAGAAGTTCAAGCTCTCGTTCAATCTGCTGGCGAAGCTGAAGGCGCACATCCACGATCCGAACGCGCCCGAGCTGGTGCACTTCCTGTTCACGCCTCTGGCCTTGATCGTGGACGCGTCGCGCGACACCAACTACGATCCGAACTTGCCGAGCAAGGTGGTGTCCCCTTTGCTGACCCGCGAAGCGGTGAACCTGTTGATCAACTGCGTCACCAGCAAAGAGACCGAGCTGTGGCACTCTCTCGGCGAGACCTGGATGATACCGCGGGACCAGTGGAAGGGCCACGTGTCCCCGTACCATCCGATCTTCATGGACGGCTGGTCGCCGGAGTACCCGATACCGGAGGACAGGGACCACGATCACCTGGCCTCGTTGCTGAACGCGGACAAACAGAAGAGGGACGAGCTTCCCGAGCAGCAGAACGACCCGTACTACAATCACAGAGAGGTGGACGAGTCGCATTACAGCAGCGACTACCTGGAGTACGAGAGCAGGGAGGAGCGCGCCGGCAACGAGTACTTCGAGAGGAATTACGGCCCCGGCTCGGAGCTCTACACCAGGGAGGAGAGGGTGGTGGACCAGACGAGGGCGCACAGCGACATATCCGTCGATTCGATCGAGAGAACGCCGAGGGGCGCCGGCGTCGACAGGGCGCAGGAGGCCTGGCTCGACGACCTGATGGCCAGACACGCGAAGATCGTGCAGGTCACCTATCCGAGGACCGCGAACAACGACAAAGAGCTGACGGTGGTCAGGGGCGAGTACCTCGAGATACTCGATGACAGCCGGAAATGGTGGAAGGCGAGAAACTCCAGGGGCCAGGTCGCGCACGTGCCGCACACCATCGTCGCGCCCCACAACCCCGCCCACGCGGCCGACAACGACGTTTTCAACAATCCTCTGTACACCAGCCGATACCCCAGGCAGGGCCACGGCTATAATTACGAGGTGAGAGTCAACGGGGAAATGTACACGCGTCGGGACGATAGAGGTCCGTCCGCTCGAACAACCGGCAATTCCGCTTGTGAAATCTGTGCCACTGGTTACGATCATTACGGCACGGTACACTTTCAATGCGCATTGTTCTTGGTTTTAACGATTACGTTTCGGATCGTCTGGCCGATCGACTTTTTTGCTGCACTGGCGAAAACATAGTCAATGCGCATTGTTCTTAGTTTTAATGATAAGGTTTAGGATCGTCTGGCCGATGGACTTTTCTACAACTAATTGCGTTCTAGTTCCTCGGCTCGATCGGCGGGTATCTGCTTGTATATACCGCTTCTGCCTTGTATATTAACCCTTTTAGTGCCGATATATTTGCCCTTGCTGCACTGGCGAAAACATTTTCAATGCGTATTGTTCTTCTTAGTTTTAATGATAAGGTTTGGGATCGTCTGGCCAGTGGACTTTTCTACAGCTAATTGCGTTCTAGTTCTTCGGCTCGATCGGCGGGTTTCTCCGCTTCTACGTTGTACATTAACCCTTTCAGTGCCGGAGGAAGATATATCGGCCCTTGCTACACTGGCGAAAACATAGTCAATGCGCATTGTTCTTAGTTTTAATGATAAGTTTTGGGATCGTCTGGCCGATGGACTTTTCTACAACTAATTGCGTTCTAGTTCCTCGGCTCGATCGGCGGGTATCTGCTTGTATATACCGCTTCTACCTTGTATATTAACCCTTTTAGTGCCGATATATCTGCCCTTGCTGCACTGGCGAAAACATTTTCAATGCGCATTGTTCTTCTTAGTTTTAATGATAAGGTTTGGGATCGTCTGGCCGATGGACTTTTCTACAGCTAATTGCGTTCTAGTTCTTCGGCTCGATCGGCGGGTATCTCCGCTTCTACCTTGTACATTAACCCTTTTAGTGCCGGAGCTGCACTGGCGAAAAGTGTTGACCTTGTATATAAATTTGTAATACGTTATAAACGGTCTAATTTCATCACGAGAGAATTAAAGTAAATAGTTTCTCGGTTCAACTTTCCCTTAGATTCTATATTAAATGCAAAGTATATTCTATATACTCTATATTCTATATAATCTATATAAAGTTATGATAAAGAGAGGACTATTCGTATGTGCAATTACGTTTCGAAAGAGAGAACTTAATTTTTCTTTTCTTTGTGATCGCTTATACCTTTGTTATTTATGTAATGTTCAATGAATATGGAGAAATATTGGCGTCACTGTTTTATTCTCTATTTCGTCCTTAATACACTGCTTTTTGAATTATATAAATCCTAGTAAAATCATGAAATTCTGGCACTAAAAGGGTTAAGACATTGCTGACCGGTCACGAGTTAACTCTTGTTTTGGTGGCCAAGCGTTGGTCACCGGTCACGAGGAAACTCTCGTGAAAAGTTGCCGGTCAGCAATCGTGTTAATGGAAAGCGTCCGCGGTCGCTGACCCAATATTTCTCATCTTATTTTACTCGTAGAAACTAGTTGGAAATTGGACGTGGCGCTCGAAACACGAGGAGAAATTTTCGATCGCCTTATTTTTAGTTCCTGCTCTTTCTTCGCTCCGCTGTTCGTCGGTTTCTGGAAACCTGCCTATTTGTAGTTGCTAACTTTTATATGCTAGGACAACTTTCACTAGGCAAGAGCTAGATCTAGTTAAAGCTACGCGGTTAGACAAAATAATAAAACGCATTACGTGTTTATGTATTTCGTATACTTAAAAGTGGGGAATGCGCGCTATTTACACTGTCACGTCCGGTGGTCCGTCCGCTCAGGAATAAAACGAATATTACTATTATAGTATTAAGAATATACTATTGTTTAAACCCAGTAATGTCACGCGAGGAGAAGAAACAGATAGGATTAAGATACGCGTTACAAAATTCTATCTGTTTCTTCTCCTCGCGAGACATTGCTGTGTTTAAATAATAGTTTATAATATTCATTTTATTCATGAGCGGACGGTTCACCGGACGTGACAACACCGTGTGTGTTGCATGTCGTCTCCAGGGTGAACACACAAAATGTTGGATTTTTCTAATGTGTAACAGTTACACAAAGAATTGTAAAAACGAAGTAATGTCTGTCGGACAAAAGCATAAGACAGTAGCACAAAAATTGTCATTTATTTTGTGGAAACACAATGTGGAATATGGAGTCATCTGGACAAAAATTAGCAAGTGTCTGTCGGTATTAAATACAGAAAGAGTTACAGAAAGAATTGTAAAAATGAAGTAATGTCTGTCGGACAAAAGCATAAGACAGTAGCACAAAAATTGTCATTTATTTTGTGGAAACCCATTGTGGAATATGGAGTCATGTTGATAAAAATTAGCAAGTGTCTGTCGGCATTAAATACTTCCACTGTCCCATAGTAATAGTAGCAATATTTAAACGGGAATTATCAGCGAATGCAGCTGTAAGTTATGTTGTAGCGCAAAATTGCGAATCCTTCGAAAAAGGATCCTACCTACAAGTTTAAAACGCTGTAACGAAATTATTGAAAAATCCAGAAACTATCTGAAAACTCAAAATAAGAATTAGGAATAATATTTTCAATTTATTATTTAATTTAATCTAGTTTTTTGATAATAAACGTTGCGTTCTATATTTATTCTCTCTTGCTACTATTATTATGGGAGAAATTAAATTCATCCACTGCTGCTATTACTATGAGACAGAGGACGTATTTAATACCGACAGACACTCGATAATTTTCATCCACATGACGCAATATTCCACATTGTGTTTCCACAAAATAAGATATTTGCTGTTAGAACAAGGTTACGTCCGTTCTTAGTGCGACCGACCTGCCCTCTATAACGAACCCAAATTTTAGCTCCAAATACCGCATGATTCCGCATGGATTTTGACATCAATCTGTTTCCGCATTTGAGTAGGAATTTGCCGACAAACTTTGGCGCCAAAATCCTACCAACTGAGGAGCAAATTCTGCTTCGAGCAGGGTTTGCTACCAAATACACAACTCTTTTGCTCGTTATGTATTTTGCTGTTTGTGCGTTTGCACGTTTTTGATATTAGTATAATTTTCAGGATTCGGAACTCGAAAGGACCAGCACTAGTCCAGGACCGGAAGCGACCCATCGGACGCACGCAATTCCGCCGCCGGCGCCCGCTGATTGGGTGAGGAAAGAGAGACTCGGTAAAAAAGGTGAATTCCGATACTTTTAAGCTGATTAACGAGTCAGGCTCTGTGCGTCGCTTTCTTCGTCCTCGCCTGATTCGCAAGGGATTGTTGTTAACTCGGGGAACCACTTTGAACGCGTGGTGAGAAAAAAAGTACGTTAGAATACACGATCGAACGGGGGACCATCCGACTAAAGCGAAAACACGATCGAATTGAATCTTAGGTAATTGCACTAAAGAAAACTGTAAGCCGGTCGGCGACGTTTCCTTGGAAAATAATCAATCTTTGCTTTTTGTCCGCGACAGGACCGCCTAAACAGCGTATTCGAAACTATTTTCCAAAGAACACGCGGGGCCGTACAATTCACCGCAGAATAAAAGTATGCCGTAACGGGAGCGTTGCGACGTAATCGATATTATTTATAGTTAGTTGTCCGCATGTTGTGTCTTCGGCCGTCGTGCTCGAATAATTTCTGCCGCGTTTCTGACCGTGCAACGATCAGCCGCGAGCGGCAAGAATCATTCGAGCGCGTTACGTACACGTTGCACACTTTTGTCCAACAGAATCGTTCCACGATGTCCGACATTTGTTTTTCTTTTTTTTTTTTTTACGTCAATTCCGTATTTTTTACTCGTACGTGTATATATATAAATACAAACATATAAAGGAGGTGTACGCGAGCAATTAGATCGTGTTCGTCAGCATTATCGTTGTAACGAGGATCGAGCTCTCTTTGATTTACCAAACTCTTCGAACGACGTTTGCGAGCGTTATCGCGCTTAACATATTCACTGCGGTTTCATGGACGAATGTTCCGGTATGCACGGCGTATATTTATGTATTTCATTGTCGAGGTTGTTTTACAATAATTGCGACCACATCGGGTCGCGAACGTTCATGCAAACGGATACTTTCGTGGAGGAAATTCGGAATAACTGGAATAACTAAATAGATCGTTATCTCTTTTATTAATTCTCAGTAGATGTAACGTAGGTATACAGTTGTTATATTGTTGATAATTTAAACTTATCTCCGTCCGGACCGGTGCGATCCGCAGCGAACGTGTTAAGTATCTTACCTTGTCGATTTTTAGGAAATTTTCGTTTTTTTATACAGTTAACGATCGTCTTGAGATTCGTCTCGATTTGCAATGAGAAAACTTGATTGAATTGCGGACGAAGCTAGATCTAGAAGAGCGGAGGTTTTATTCAACGAAACGATAATCTGCCGATATTGCTCTCTGTATGTGTTTGCTTGAAGATATGAACATTGACATTACGCTCGGGATCGTCTGATATTATTACGGTGTCGTACGTGTTCAGGTTAGTTTTAACACCTTGTTTTGTTAGTGACCATAGAGAGGACGATACCATATTTTTTTTTTATATTTATCGACTAACCAAATCTTACCATATATATATTATATATAACGATACTTAATAGAAAAGGACGATATGTATAGTTTTCTACGAGAGTGCGAAAGGTCAGGCGAATGGACCCAGATGAAGCTTGTGGCAACGTGCAACGCAATCTCTCCACGCTTCCACTAGGAATAGAACGAAAACATCCATTATGGTCGTTTTTCAAAGATTCTTCCAGGTTACCTAAATTCTATTCTCCATTCTCATTTGTTACGATTCTTCACGGGGTTTCCTTCTTTAATCGAATTGGAGAGTAATGTCTACAAGAAACACGTTTTATTAAGAGGACCCGCAAAAATGGAGTCGTTTAAAACAGAATATTGAAAGACACTTTTGTCGTTTTCTAGAAAATTTTTGAAACATCGAAATTTGTTGCTAGTTTGATGATTTTTACTTGTGACCTTAGAATTACTTCTGTCCTTCTTGGTTTACCGCGCGCGCCATTTTGTAAGCCTTGGTATTCATTCGTTTCCTGTTATTCGAGGTCGTAGAATTTTCTCTGGTGTAATCATTTGATTTTACAAATCTCCAATTAGCCAAATCTGTTTCGAGCAAATTTTGCGCAACATTTGTATCATACTCCGCGCGAGCAAAAAGCGGTCACTTTGGTACCAAACGCTGCTTGTAGCAGAATTTGGTCCCTATTTGACTGCAAAATTCGATGCCAAGGATTCATGCCACATCGAGGCCAAACCTTGGCTTCGTTATAGAGGACAGGTCAAAACCAGTATAAACCTTTCTGTAAGAGGAAAAATAGAATTTTATTTAAACTTCTAAATTATACAATTTTAAGTTTCATGTATTTGCAATAGTTTAATTCTGTTTTCCCCTCTACAGCAAGGTTTACATACTCTTAGAGCAAGGTTATGTTCGCACTCAGCGCGACCGACCTGCCCTCTATAGCAAAGTCAAGTTTTGAGGCCAAAGCCAAGGTTTGAGGCCAAACCTTGGCTTCGTTATAGAGGACAGGTCAAAACCGGAGTAAACCTTTCTGTAGGAGGAAAAATAGAATTTTATGTAAACTTCTAAATTATACAATTTTAAGTTTCATGTTTACATCCTCTTAGAACAAGGTTATAACAAAGCTCTATAACAAAGCCAAGGTTTGGCCCCAAGCCAAACGAGGAAACAGATGGATCGGAATTCGTAGACAAATTTTGGGTGGTAAATTCATAGTAAATTGCTTACTGGGTCCTTACGGTAGGCAAATTCATGTGAAAGAGCTATAGTAGCCTGTCGGAACCTTGAAAAATTTCTCTCGAAGATACTTTATGGTGTGCACGATCGCAGTCTTGCACTCTCTGCCCGAGCGAGTGAAACCCTTAATTCTTTATCTGTTCTGTGTACAAGGGATGGGGGTGCGATCCGTCCAGTATTTCGTTGCACTGTAATTTATGTACATCAATTATTAATAAATATACTCGGTTACTGATTGTAATTGTCTCTGGCTATGTTCTCGTCTTACCCGTATAGCATAGAAAACTCCAAAGGATCTTCCTCGAAGCAGGATATCCCAAGCTTTTGTTAGCTAAACCGTGTCGCTGTGTTCCACAAGCAATTATACAAATTTAAGACACTACACATATTGTTAAACTGCGGATCTTTATGCAATTTCCCACTTTTATAGTTTATTCTCTAAAAATTGGACTGAGAGAACCGTTGGAAGAAACTGATCGGAGGATTCATGGTAGAATGACGGAACTAAAAATGTCAGTATATTTGATGAATATGAATTCTTTCTTGTAATTACATAAACTTGCATAAATACATAAAGATCATCAGTCTAGGTATTGTGATTATTCTTACTGTCCTTGTCGAACTACAAGTGGTAAAGATCCTGATCATGATAGCGAAGGTAGAATGAAGATGTCCTGCTTCAACTATTAGATGATCAGTACCACAGCGAATAGTGACGCTTCTGTGTAGACGAGTATTCGTTTAGTATCGTATACCTCTCTGTCGATACTTTCACCACCTGCGCTCGCTTAAAGTGTGCTTCTTACTGTCAATGTGATCGTTCATTGGGAATCGTCTTCTGTGTCAGTTCTGCGAATATTTTAGGGTAAGTTTGAGCCTGCTCGGTGATACAAGCCACACATCGTTCCTAGATTTCATTAAATACTAATGATTGCAGACGAGTCCACCGAAACTACGCCCACTATCAGTGGAAAGGTGTTCGTCACAAATGGCACCGACACCAGTGACTTGCCGTTCGGCGACCAGCCGCGGAAAGCAAAGCCGAACGAGACGACGGAAGTCGTTGAAATTCATCCTCCACCCTCGAATCTATCTGGAAATATTGTTTCCGGAAGATCCTCACCGCCACCGCCGCCTCCGCTTCAACCTTTGCAGACACAAACGTCCGTTTCGTCGACCAGCTCCAGCAGAACTGGAACGTACAAGAGCATCAAGTCCATCGGCCGTAAATTTCGAATTTATACACTTTGTAATGAGACGAGGGACTGCCAATTACTTTTGGGTCACCAATCGTTGTGTTTATATTGATTATACTTAGTTTTAAGGCATAGTGAAATCAGTTAATATTACTGTTATATACAGTAACGAGCAGAACTGAGTCTACACTATTTGAAGCAATATACCTTTTGAAAAATTAGATCAGATTACTTGAATGTTATCGAGAAGTTAGAAGGATTAGTTTATTAGACGAGATATACAGTGACGAGCAAAACTGAGTCTACACTATTTGAAGCAGCATAACTTTTGAAAAATTAGATCTAATGACTTGAATGTTATTGAGAAGTTAGAAGGATGTTGCTTTAAATAGACTCAGTTTTGCTCGTTACTGTATATATCTTTTTAAATATTCGTTACGCTTTAAAAATAAGTATTATTAGTATAGGCACAGTAATTGTGTCCCTTACTCTAGTATAGTTTTGTCTCAAGAAACGGCAGTGACTCAGAAACGGCTTCGGCTTGCCTGTTGTCCTATTTCCAAAAGAAACGTTGGCGCCGTATCTCGAGACAGAACTGTAGGTTTCTGGTTGCTTGATCGATTGTCTTTTTGAAGAGCTGAGCAGTCAAGAACAGATGCAAGAGGAGCTGAAGTCCGTGCTAAGTATGTTCCGCGAGAAGAAGTATAAGCACGACGTTACCGATCGCGGAGTTCTCTTGGACCAGCACTCCAGCCCCAGCGAAGTGCACAGCTGGCTGACCGCCAAAGGATTTGCAGAAAAGTATGACAGCCTTGAAGAATAATGGATCATTTCTGAAGCGTCTCGAGCCAAGTCGAAAACCCATTGTACTTCTACATAGCAAAAGGAGGAGCTTGAAAATATCTTTCATCCGTTCTTTCAATTTTTATAAATACTTTTATTCGGATGTAAATGAGAAATCGTAGGCAATTTTAGCTTTCCTTGAACGTGTTCCTTTCAAATTAACGAAATAGGACTTATTAATGAACGAAATAGGAATAATTATCGAAAAATATATCGTCTGCTTGCAGGACTTGTAAACAATTAAGGGACATGACCGGTGCAGACATCTTTGACTTAACCAGACGACAAATGGAGCAATATTGTGGCGCAGCCGAAGGTGGCAGACTCTTCAGTCAGATTAGTCTGGCAAAAAGTTTGTCCGAGGTAAAGTAGATCGATGGAACGTAATATAAAATTATAACAATTTTAAATACCGCATGTCTTTTTTTTTTGTACAGAAAAAGAGTCCTCGATCGTCGGAATTGAAAGGAATATTGGAGAAAGTTCGTCAAAAGGCAGGGGAACAGTAGACTTCGTCATTGCAAAATACTCTTGAAACATTTAGAGAAAGAACCGTTGAATAATAGATATCTTTACATAATGTATAAAGAATGTAATCTTATGTTACATTGATTGTCCAGTGATGCGAATGTATTGATCTTCTCTACAATATTCTGTGATCATATATTTTCAAAACGCGAGCCATATTACGTGTGTGTACTATAGTACTGAAGTGTCTGTTTTCACTGCCTGAATGTTTATTGTTAATTAAGTTTCAAACTTATACATATAATATGTATTACGATGTCTACAAATGAGATTCTATTATTCTTTTACACGCGCATATTATTGGATAGTTGTTGCTCACAAGTTTGGGATCGTTAATATTCACAGTAATAATTTAACATTGTTGATATATATATATATACACGAAAACTTATATTACCAAAATAATACATTTACGAACTTCTTGAACTTTGCATATTATTATATTAATATTTTGCATATATTTCATGTACAGTTTCGCAAAGACTAGAAAGATCTCAAATATTAGAGCGATGGTGTATTGAAAGTGGTGATTAGGATTATGAGATTTTCGTGTAAATATACAGGGTGAGCAGCCGAGTTATTCAGATGGCCTGTTTCTAGCGCCTCACCCTGTATATATATAGAGTAACAGACTAAATTACAGAAACAAAAGTTAAAATAAACTTAGATTCTCCGAGGACTCCATTAAGTTTGCGTTTAAATATCGTGAATTAATGTAAATCAAACAAGAATGTCGTGTTATACAAATAATATAATAGTAATTGCGTTCTCGTTGATAAATGAAATATCATAGGTAGGCGGTTAATGTTCTTGTCAAGTTTTTATTTCAAGCGATCACATACATTATAACAGACATAAATAGTTACTCTAGCTTGTATCACTTATTATATCGATAAACTATACATTTCATTTGAATACTCGACTTGAGGTCACGTAACGTGAACACATTGACAAATAGATTATTTTTATAAAGGTAAATCTGTTTGCTAAGCCTGCGAGCATCGTCGGTGTTGCGAACATCAATTGTTACCTTTATTTAAAAACAAATAGAAGGAGAAACGATGGTCAACTTGAAACGAACGTACGTGTACGATAACGATTGGAGAGTCAACAAATTGTAAAATGCCTAAACGAAACAGTTTTTTATAATAAACTAGATGAAACTGTTTCTCGATTATCCAAACGTCAAGTGGTCTGATGCGATCATTAGACTGCGGATGTTTATGCCAGAAATGTTATTACGAGTTAGTTTGTGGCGTCGAGGATTAAGTGAAAACCCACTTTTTCTGCCAACGGCCTCTTTCATGTAAAGTTTCTGATAAACTTCATTAAACTTTCAACTTAGTTTCTTTCCGTCTGTGTTGCATCTGCTGTGAGCACATAAAACCCGCAGTTTAATAATTATGCACTTCCAGTTACACATTAGACCGGTGCATATGCGAAAGGTTTTTTAAACGAAGCTACAAAGTCCATGGCTGTTTTTTTTTCAGATGTTATTGTATACGCTGTACCGTTTTACAGTACAAAATTGAAGATTTTCAAATACAGACAATGTTTATCAAAAGAACAACCAATGTTTAAACATTTTGTATGCACCAATCGAATAATTGTTACGAGAAATAGTGGTGTCGTTCGAATGAAATAATTGCGATCTAGATATCTATGTATATATAGCGTTACAATAAAGTTCGGATTGACGAAACGATTTTACTCCGGATTATTAATACTTTATTCATTGTTCCTTGCCATGAAAGTTTAACGCGTACGAAACCAATTGACATTAAAATTAAACTTTTCGTTCACATTGAGCCGTTACCTTATTCTAAAAGGTAAATCCTATTTTCAATTGAGAATAAAATCTCGGTTATTCGGTGATCGAATATGAACAACCGGGATAAAATTGACGTTCATGATTTTATTGCTTTTGCCGATGAGTATTGCTGCTACAAATCTCGTTCTCTAATCCGTACTTTATCGTAATTACACCCGATAATGAAACGTCACACTCCGCAATCCCTATTCATTTATTTCACGTGTAGAAATTCTTAGAAACGTTCGCGAAATTCCGATAGAAAAATCTATTCAAAAAACCTCCTCGGACCCCTTTTAAACGCGATCGGTAAAATCTCATCTGAAAAGTGTATTCGCGAGGTTCGCATTTCACGATGGTGAAATTGTCTCCGTTACAATTGTTACAACAATGGTAACCGACAGTTTTTGGTCGTTTAAGACTAGCTCAGAGAAGCCCTTGCACACATTAGTCGGAGTACTTCCGGGTCGCTCTTACACGATAATGAGTACGTGACGGATATTTATTATGCGATGATTATTATCATTAATATCGTTACCCTTAGCGTTATTATCATGTTAAGAACCATTATTGGTTACTCTGGCCGACGAGCGCGCGTCTTGACGCGTCTCTACAGCTCGATAGAATAATAAACAAAGAGAAAAAACAAGTGTGTATAATCGTTTCCGGGAGAAAGCAGACGCAGAAAGATGTAAACAATGACAATCTCGGAATGTAGGGTTCTTCAAGTGAAGATTCACACTCTGGTAAGTTAGAAATAATCCTTTTTATAGGCTTCGCTCGTTCTACCTGCTAGGTAGATTTCTCATCCAAATTTATATATATATATATTTAATAATCAATTTTAATTGTACTAAAAGTCAATGTTTCCGTTGACCTAGCATCTTCAATATCTAAAATTCTGTTTCTCGTTTATCGTTATTACAGGCTGACAAGCGAAAGTGGATGAACAGTAGAAGATATTTGTCATAATTTCCTCAAATCTGTGGAATTTCGTTTGAACATATCCAGTTTCACAGTTCTTTTCTAACTTGTCAGCCCACGGTAGAGTTTTCTTGCAAATCAAGTTGCAACGGGGTGTCGATAATTGTGCACGTTCTTGCAACCGCATTGATCGTCCATTTCAAGCGAAGTAGTTTAGGATATTCGTTCCTCACTTGTATACACGGAGAGATTTGTGCGTGATTCGTTTAGTATTCTGAAAAGTACGCTGATGTTCCCGGGTTATATTCCGTCCTGTAGAATCCGCTGAGAAATGATTTTTGATTTCGGAACGCGAGATTGGTGCTCTAAATTCGCAGCTTCCAGGATAAGGGACCCAATTACCGTCCAATACAATAATAGAAATGCCTGATATTAAAAACAGAGATATATAACGTATAAATGAACCGATTTGAAAGAATCGAATATCTCTTCTTTAATATTCTTATTATACACTTAATATTATTATATTAAAAGCAACTATAGTTCGATATACAGGCAAAGTGATTGGGTCCCTCACAAACGCGCTGAAAAAGGTTCAAAAACTCTCTCTCTCTCCTACGTGTAAATCGTTTATTTCTCGACGGTGAATGTTTATTATCTCGTCAAGCATGGTCGAAGTGGCATATCATAGTTTTTTCCAACAGAATCGTGTCGGGCCCCGTGTCGGGCCCGGTTTGCGAACCGAGAGGATAGTCGAATAATATTTACACTCGGTACAATCAACAGATACAATAATAATCAATTGTGAAACGCAGCGCTACACGGTGTCGCCGGTGAAACGTAACATTCGCAATAAATCGTGTCGTAACATTGGGACGCGACGTGGAAAACAGAACGATCGACGTTCGCCGATGGGTAAACTTACGATTAACATTACGGGGGCGCGATCTATGCTAACGCAGTCGATTATAAAATATGTTGTATGCCCATGAGATGATTGCACGGTTGCGCATGTTCGGCTTGAGAACCATGATCGGACGAGAGAACCGAGTTTTCCCTGTTTCGACGGAGCGCGCGCGCGCGCGCCGGGGTCACGCAACGATTTTTCCGTCGGTGATCACACCGCGGGGTCACGTGACCATTGGACGCCGGTGATCACACCGATCGCGTGACCATCGAACGTCCGCGCGACGATGACGCACGGCGCGGCGCGCAAATGATCGTACGGGAACAAAAGTGAACAACAATAACCGACCAACAATCGTTCAATGTACAACTCATGATTCGCGACAGCACCCGTAAACATTTTTCCTCGTTCGAATTCAAACACTTTTGCCAAGGTCACCGACCTTCGGTCACAGATGCCGGGTTCGTTTTTCCTCCGCTTCTGCACTCGAGCGTACACGTAATATGCAATAAATAAAAACTCTGCTCGTAAGCTTTTGACCTTGGAGCACGAGAATAACAAGCTCGCACACGCAAGTCCACCGTGAAAAAGAAAAATTAAACCGACTACAACATTCTTTCCGTTTTCCGGTTGGATCGTGTAGAGCTTGTAGAAATCCGTCGAGTCCGACGAATACAACGACAATACCGTGTCGAGTGTATATGTGTAGGATTGCAAATCGTAAACGTTCACTGGGAATTATTGCACAAACTCGGAGTTTTGTACGGCGGTGGCAATACCGGTAAGAATAATTGCACGGAGACGTCTGTTCTCGAAAGAGAAACCTATTTTTTCTGTACGATCGGAACAACAATACCTCGACAGCAGGTCGAGACGTTTATATGGTGATGGTCTGACAAATGAGCGTTCAATGTTTCATCCGAGAATAGACTAGTACTGTTATTGCAATTACAGTCTCCTCGTGTACTATGCAATTTCTCTTACCGTCATTGAAGCCTACTTTCAGCGAGACTGCTGCGCATGAAATCGTTTGTTTTTCCGCAATTTCCGACATCCGTCGTTGTCAAAAAATAAATAGGATTTATTTGTAAGATATAACAGAGTTATAAAGTAAAATCAGAGTTACACCGGACAAACTCATCGGCAATTTCAACAATATTGCAAATTGATACGTTAATGGAGAATAAATAACTTCCTACGCAGGTAACGCAACGTATAATAAATCTTTGAACAAACCTCGCGCGGTCAATCGTGTTAGTCGATTACTCGAATTTCGCAACTCTTAAACTATTTCACTTACGCTATTGCGATCAGCGTGTCGGGTGGACGCTTCTCTCGTCCAGTATTAAATCTAAATGGATAAATTGTATCATGATATAAAACTCCCTCGATGCGGATGCAAGACGATTAACAGATGAAGACGAACGTGTTGGTGTACTCCAGTCCCGTTCAGCTGGATATCATTCATTCCTGGGAATTAGGGCATAGGAGGGCAACGAACCACGCCCCCTTTCGACGGTTCAGCCTATGACAATATTTTGCTCGCTGACGTCGCCAGATCAAGACTTGTATCCCACTCTAACTTCCCCCACGCTTCCCCTGCGACCACGGTTCCGGTACCGGCAGAGGGAGGGTAGCTTTTTCCCCTCCGTTCGTGCTCCCTCCCCTCTTCTGGCGACGCTGCCAAGGGCATAGGAGGGCAACGAACCACGCCCCCTTTCTACTGTTCAGCCTATGACAATATTTTGCTCGCTGACGTCACCCGTTGGCCTGGACTATGCCCTCTAGGCAATTGTCACCAGATCAAGACTTGTACCCCACTCTAACTTCCCCCACGCTTTCCCTGCGACCACGGTTCCGG
The DNA here is from genome assembly GCA_028454255.1 of Halictus ligatus. Lineage (NCBI taxonomy): Eukaryota > Metazoa > Arthropoda > Insecta > Hymenoptera > Halictidae > Halictus > Halictus ligatus. Next base: position 1,805,902 of record CM052131.1, read on the forward strand.
TACCGGCAGAGGGAGGGTAGCTTTTTCCCCTCCCTTCGTGCTCCCACCCCTCTTCTGGCGACGCTACCACGGGCATAGGAGCTTGCTGAACGGGACTGGTATACTCGATGTGGCCGTCGCTGCTGCCCACGCAAAATCAGTGCTGTTGTCATTATTTATTAAGGTCCAGCTTTGCCAGGTGACCTTGAACCACCCCATTGCGCGTGCCGTGTGCGTGTGCCATGGTGTGCCGCACACAACGCTGGATCGTACAAGGTTGCAAGGGTTCGGGAGGCGCGGATTTATGGCTCGATAATGCAAAGATGGGGCTTGTCAGTGGTCAAAAGCGCTAGATAAAGGGTAAATCTAGCGCGCTCGCTACCAGGCGGGTCCTACTTTTGCATTATTCGGTCGCATGATGGCTGTTATGGAGGCGATCTGAGCGAATAATGCAAAATGTTGCTCGAAAACGCAAAAGTAGGAGCTGCCTTATAGCGACCGCGCTAGATTTATCTTTTGTCTAACGCTCTTCACCCTTGAAAAGCCCCATCTTTGCGTTATCGAACAATGATTTGTCGGCTCCCGAACCCTTGCAACCTTGTACGATCAACAAGCTGGACCTTGTACAAGCTGGACCTTAATATCGATGGTACCATTGACCGCGCGCAATATTCGCATGACGTTCAGGACGCTTCGAAGGAGTCGTGGAGCTCCTGGAGGCCAGTTCGAAGATGCATTTCATACGCAGCAGTCCCGACACGCGTGAACCGATCGAAACGCTTCAGAGTCCCGTGCCGGAATCGACGAAACGGAACGCAGTCGACGGGATTCGACCCGGTCGATAAAAATGAACGGGAACAGGCGTTATCCAGTTGGTTTTTTCGCAAACATGCGCGATGTTCGACTTCCACGGAAGTAACCTACCGTCCAAGGTCAACGAATGAAGCGCACGGATACACGGAGGCGGCAATGAAGCGATAACGAAGCGAGAAATGGTGATTAAAACATGAGTATACGAGCGTGACCACTCTCTACTGACCAGTGGCGTCCGAATCCTCCTTTTTTGGAACAGACCTTGATCGATGGGAATATACATAGGTGAATTTGAAAACAAGGGAAACGTGTGAATGACGAAACTTAAGTCTTAGTATTTGGCGAAGTAGCGAACCTGAAAGCGGGTCTGACGGTTCTAGTGTGTGAAACGAAAAGATAGAGATAGACAGATAGAGAGAGAGAGATAGAGTGAAAGAGAAAAAGATAGAGAGAGAGAGACAGAGAAGGAAGAATGACGAATGTGCATATGAATGATAAAGGAGGGTGAGGGTGGGAAGAGATTTTCTTATTTGTTCGTAATAAAAATCTCTTATATGCAAAGCGGACCTTGACTCTGTCTTTCAAAAATTACCAAAAACCTCCCGCACTGCGGCCACCAGGCGGATTGTTCACGCGGATGCAAGCTCTTCTCGCTTCCTCGACGTCCTCTGCAAGAAAAACCGAACACAATTCGTTAATGCTTCCAGTATCTCAGAGAATTCATGCGATCCGCGCGCAATGTGGGGGCCGTTTCTATAAAATAGTTCGAGCTAATTATAAAATGTTCATCTCATGAAATGCCTACTCCGCAGACTAGAAGGTTAAATTCTCGCTACCAACGACGACCAGAGTCAACAACCTCGAAGAAAATATGCTTCTCCGGCTTCACCCGTTTTTAGTATCGCAAATGGATGATATTCTAGGATGTTCAACCCTTCAGCAACATTTTCAGGAATTAACAAGCGTTTCGAAAATGACCACACGGGAATCTTTATGTAAAATAAAAATTGTCCGCATCGATTGCGTGACATAGAAACCAAGTAGAATGTTACTTCTTCGCTTGTTAATTTTAATAGATGAGAAGAAATGGTGTATTTTTATATTTGAAATTCTTTTCAAATTTTCTTACAATTTCATATTTTATCTACTCATCAAGTTTGTTATGAATTCATAAAGATCCGCAGTCTATTAGTTACACACGATTCATTATCATCCATTGTTGCTCATGTTCCAGATGTGGGGGACTGCTATGAAAAATATGAAAAACTCTAATGAATCAACATATTATTGCAACGTATTTAGCAGGGCCTGAAGGTCCTGGTCGTGCTGAAGGGTTAACGCTGTGTTGTAATAATTGAGACTACCAATATTTTTCAAGGGCACCTCGTGGTCTTGAGTCGTTGGCACAACCGTTAGCTACCCACCGCTGATGGAGAAAGTAGAGTCCTGCAAATTTCTCTGTCCTTCCATTCGGGGGCCCTTCGAGGATGGCGTCACCACGGCAGAGTCCGGCAAGGTCGGCACGCAGTCTGGTATGGACACCTTCGGCTTCGGCCTCTCGTAGGTGCCGTTCGTTTGACGGGCGTTCGCGATGGCCGCTGCTCTAGCCTCTTCTCTGGCCTTCGCGATGGCCGCGTCCTCCTCCGCGTACTTCTTCGCCTCGGCCTCGGTCCTCGGCACGCCACGCGGTCTCTGAACAAACAATTCACCGTGATCGTAGTCGTGATCGATTAGGCGCTCCCCCGGCTAATCAAGGGCGGAGCTCCCTTTAACGCGAAAACGGGGCTGGGCGTTAACAGTTTAAGCAGATTACTATGGTAATCCAGTCAGCCAAATGCCGACTCGACCAAATCGAGTGGAACGTGTGCTGCACGCATTGCGAGCAAAAGAGTTATGTATTTGGTAGCAAACCCTGCTCAAAGCAGAATTTGGTGCTCGTTTGGCGTGATTTTGGCATCAGAATTTGTCGGCAAATTCCTACACAAATGCGGAAACAGATTGATGTCAAAATTCATGCGAATTCCTTGCGGAATCATGCGGTATTTGGAGCTAAAATTTAGGTTCGTTGTAGAGGGCAGCTCAGTCGCACTGAGAACGGACATAACCTTGTTCTAACAGTAAATACCGGGAAAAATTGAAGTAAATCATCCTGTGTAGGGTGGGAGAAGGTATTTTATTTAAGTTTCGGTGCCTAATAAAGATCCAGTTAGCCTAATGCCCACTCGACCAAATCGAGTGGAACGTGTGCTGCACGCATTGCGAGCAAAAGAGTTATGTATTTGGTAGCAAACCCTGCTCGAAGCAGAATTTGCTCCTCATTTGATATGATTTTGGCACCAGAATTTGTCGGCAAATTCCTACTCAAATGCGAAAAGAGATAAATGTCAAAAATAGATTCAAATTAAAGTAAATAAATTTGTAAATTTAATTCAATTTTCTCTCTCATCGTTTATTCCGATTTTTCCCGATATTTACTTTCGGAACAAGGTTATGTCCGTTCTTATTGCGACGGAGCTGCCCTCTATAACGAAGGCTGATCGAAGCCAAAGTTTGGCTCGAATTTGGCACGGCAGATGGATGGCAATTCTTTGTCAAACGTTCGTGGCAGATTCGAAGCATTTTGCTTACTATAGTTTCGCAGAGTTCGAAATTTGTTTGCCGAGTGCTGCCGAAGATTCTGTAGCAGGTGAAAGCTGTTTGTATGAAAATTCTCGAATCACTGGCGCACGAACTCGATAACTTTCTCAGATAGCTGGTTTGCTAAGCAGATTTGCTAATTTTTCATTGTCACGCACATCCCAGTTTGAAACTCTATTCGTTTGCCAATTAATTTCTACCGAAGATTGAGCATCGAGCAAGAGCTCGTGTAATTGTTAAATAAATAGTCCGTGAATTCTGCGACCTTCTTAAATACCCTTTTCGTGTTCGTCTAACTCGTGATAAATGAAACGAGCCAATGGTAACGCGATTATTAGCTGTCGCAGTGGAAATAACGTACCTTCTCCTTGTCCTCTATCATCTCGTACACATAATTAACGTGGCTCGGTGTCTCGACAAATTTCCCGAAACCGTGCACAGCCTTCAGCTCGCACTCATCGACGCAGACACGACCTTCCACTATCACATACTCAGGTACTCCATGAACCTCCATACCCTGAAACAGATCAATCGGTTGAACTAAAAAATCTTTCTAGAAATAAAATTGGCGAGCAAAAATTCGAATAACCTATCGGTAGACAAATTTTAACACATTGTTGACCGGCAATTCTACCTCGGGAGCTATCCAATGTCGCCAGATATTATTTCGCAATTAAATGTCGAACTAAAACAATCTAACTAAACTTCAATAAACTTCATTTCTACACAATGCATCCAAATAAAACTTTAGACATACCTTTTATACAACTTTTTGTATTTGTATGTTTGTCAGCAATGTGTTAATAAATCTAATAACATTTGTAGATCCAAAAGAGATAAAAATCGCACTAAATTTCATGGAATTCGATACTCCGGCATTGTTTGAAAATTGTTTGAGCCATAAATGCATAAACGTCCACAGTCTAGGTATCAGTCACGGTTGCCATAAAATGGCAAAGGGTGAGCAATCCTTAGATTTTCCCTTGACGTCATAAACTCGACACCCCCACCCCCGAACCCTCAGACTAATCAAACTTCCTGTCGCGGGTGTGCGCGTAAGGATCAATGGAAAGCGAGTTCAACGAAGAATGAAGAGTTTATTAACGATTAATATTGAACGTGCCCTTACCTCGAAGATGTTGAAGTCAACGGCCTGCACGTGGGTCTCGGCGGAAATCGTACGCTTCCTGTTGGGGTCCCAGACGACTATATCGGCGTCAGAGCCGACGGCTATCACCCCCTTCCTCGGGTACAAGTTGAAGATCCTCGCAGCGTTCGTGCTGGTCACCGCGACGAATCTCGTCGGGTCCATTATGCCCGCGTGGACACCTTTCTCCCAAACGATCGACATCCTATCCTCGACGCCGTTCACGCCGTTCGGGATCTTGCTGAAGTCGTCCTTGCCGAGGGCCTTCTGTTCCCCGTTGAACGTGCAGTTGTCGCTTCCGGTTACCTGGAGGCCATCCCTGACAGAACAGAACGTCCAAGGTCAATCGTCCGCGAATGTCGGTTAAACCTAGAACCACACTGCCCCCCCCCCCCCCAAAAAAAAATCCCTGAAACGATCCCCCGGGATAATATACCGTTCTCCAAAACAACAGGCTAGGGAAAATACAAAAAAGTTCAAAAGAGGACAAACTTTTATCCCAGTGATAGGGTAGGGGAAAGAATTGCTGTGGGGAGTACTAATTACTGTGCCCGTATTCATTATAGTTATTTTTACAGCATTTAATGGATATTAGAAAACAGATAACGTATACGATAACTAGCGAAACTGAGTCTATACTATTTAGTTATTTTATTTAATTGGATCAAACGACTTGAATGTTATTGAGAAGTTAGAAGGATTAGTTTATTAGACGAGATGTACAAAATTTACAAGAAAAGTTGTACAAAAGTTGGTTCTTTCGGCTTTTTTTATCTGAGCCTGTATTGAAAATTTAAAGAGTGTGTTTGATTCGCTGGAATAAATTATATCCATGCTGGAAATTTCATCGATATTAGTTAATTCGTTTATGAGTTCTGAACGCTTAAAAGTGGAAAAAAATTGCCATTTTTCAAGATTTTCGACTTAAAATCGCACTTTAAATCGTTTATATATATATATATCTGATTTTAATATATACTGATATATATACTGAGATATGTACTGATTTTAATGAAACAAATTTAATATCTCTTTCTTAATATTCATTACGGTCTAAAAACAAATCTGATTAATGTAAGCACAATAATTGACTCCCCCCAGAGTAATTAGCAGTAATTGGGTCCCTCACCCTACAGTCAAGCGCCATTTATTGGAACATTTTATTCGATGTCCCATTTAGTAAATCTCTGCTGAGCGGCTTTATCTGAATCTCTGCGGAGCTCTTTTATCTGCCACGCGTCGTTCCAGTTATGCGACCGTTAATCTTTTGTACGCAGAGAAATGGGCAAAGGAAAGGTATTGTCCGATGCCAATTATCCGCACTTAATCTGCCATATTTGAATACGAAGCCGGTTATTCGAATCCGAAGCTGCAGGTAAGGCGGAAAATTTGCGTTCGACCCCGTGTCTCAACGGTTTCAAAATAGGTTAAGGGACCCGATTACTGTGTCTGTGTTAATCATACTTTTTTTTTTGAAGAGTGGTGAACATTGAAAAAGACATATTTAATTTTTTCATTAAAATCAATGATATATATATAATACATAATACAATATATGTAATAATAATATAATATATATAATATTATAACATATATAATAGTAACATAATATATATAATAATAATATATATATATATTATATATATCTGCTTCAACATGATTATTCTAGCTCAAGGTAATTTCAAGGTCAAAATGTGGTATCCACTAAATACAGTTTTTTATTGTCTATCATGCTACCGTAAAAAGATATACTATCCCATTTAAAAAAAAAACATCGGTGACCTTGAAATATCATTCAAAAACACTAGATAAAAAATTTTTTTCTTCGCCATCATATTGCCCCCTGCAATAGTGTCGCTTTGTCCTCTGAAGTTTTCTGATAGGACTGTAAATACGGAAGATATTTAGGTGTTCCTATTTATGTGGGACACCCTGTATATATATGTTATATATCTCTTTTTTAATATTCATTATGCTGCGTAAGATAAGATAGATATGTAAAAGGTAGGGGTATTGTAAACCAAGTCCAAATTTCATGGTTGCAAGGCTAAAATAAAGATAATAAGAAGAAGAAGAAGAAGAAGAAGAAAAAGAAAAAGAAGAAGAAGAATGCTTTAAAAATAAGTATAGATAATATAGTCACAGTAATTGGAACCCCTACAGTAATTGGGTCCCCCTACCTAGATGTATAAACTATTCATCAATTCGCTACCAGTCTGTTTTGCACCAAAGCCCATTTATGTGGGACACCCTGTGTATATATATATATATATATATATATATGTTATATATCTCTTTTTTAATATTCATTATGCTGTGTGAGATAAGATAGATATGTTGAAGGTAGGGGTATTGTAAACCGAGTCCAAATTTCATGGTTGCAAGACTAAAATAAAGATAATAATAATAAGAAGAAGAAAAAGAAAACTAAGAAGAAGTAGAAGAAGAAGAAGAATGCTCTAACAATAAGTATAGGTAATAAAGTCACAGTAATTGGCACCCCCACAGTAATTGGGTCCCCCTAGATGTGTATAAACTATTCATCAATTCGCTACCAGTCTGTTTTGCACCCCACGACGCAACACGGTTCCCACGCGCGACGATTGCACAATGCGCGTCGGTCGCACACGCGTGAAACCCATCGAGAGCCGATGTGGAAAATAGAAGGTTACCTTGACACCTGATAAGCCGAGTCAGGACCGTCTTATTTTCCACGCCGAGCGGAAAAACGCGCGGCGCGCGCGCGCTCGAGCGAAACGCGCGACCGTTGCCGATTCGTCGTCCGTGCGGATCTTTGAACGAGTTTTCCCTCTCCAGGCCGGTTAATTAAGTTTAATGCCGTTTGGCGAGATAAAACCGACTTCCCACGCGACGTCCATTAGGATTACGTTCAGTTACGCTAACATCGTGTGTGCCAATTCGTTGCCGGCGTAATTTATTGCCGTCGTTTGAATACTCGTGCGACGCGGACAGCATACTCGTGACGCAACCGCGCGCGCGCGCGCGTAAACTACGGGCCCCGCTCTTCGATCCATCGATCGTTCGCCGAAACCCGTCGTTTCGCACAAATTACCGCGGTTCGATTTAGAGACGTCGGGACAACGGATAAACGTTTAGGGCGTTTTCATTGGACTGCATTCAGCGGCTGAGCCTCTTTGCTCTGGATCACTGACCTTCCGTGAAAATAGCGATCGAAACACTTGAATCGTACGATTAGATCGCGGCTTATAAGAGAAATTAGTAGAATTTAAAACGGTGAAAACATCAGACAAAGGGATCACTTATTACTTTACGTTAAAGGTGGAAATAAATTTCTATTTGTTCACAATTTTTATTTTTCATACGGATCCCAGTCTACTTACGATATTAGATGATTTTCTTACCCTAAGGTTTTTTTTATATATGCTGGACTACCACATTCCGTGTGAAATAGTAGTTCAATTTAATTTATTCTGCCTCTTCTTTATTAGATAAATCATTACGAAGAAATTTAATCATAATCATTTCTTATGCATTTATAAGAAAAATTAGTAGAATTTAAAACGGTGAAAACATCGGACAAATTAGGGATCACTTATTACTTTAAACCTATCGCAATCGTTAAAGCTGGAAATAAATTTCTATTTGTTCACAATTTTTATTTTTCATACGGATCGCAGTCTACTTACGATATTAGATGATTTTCTTACCCTAAGCTTTTTTTATAAATGTTTGAACTACCACATTCCGTGTGAAATAGTAGTCCAATTTAATTGATTCTGCCTCTTCTTTATTAGAGAAATCATTTTTGTTTTCAAAATACGAAGAAATTTAATCGTAATCATTTTTCTAGTCGATGTCGAGATTTTTTTATAACTGGACCGTGAATCCTTATGCAAAATCAAGATTTTCTATGTTGATGTTACACGAAAATGTGTTTCATTTGTAGCAATTTTAATACATCGAATTAGATCGGTCTGATTTCCCTAGAGATAGCCAAATAAAATATTCTTTAATTTCTGGAGATACTGATTAATCCGTCTAACCTTCACTTTGTTTTCTAGGAGAATCGTAAACAACAAATAAAATTATAATTCCAAATCGAACAGCGAAAAGCGTGATGCCTCGATGATGTCTTTCGGAGATTATATTCGATTCTTTGTTAAAATTTGTAAAGTGTAAACCATCTTGCCAATTTTTCTGTTACAAAGCAGCAAGATAATGTTTACTTGTTGCTACGTATTTCGATGCTTCTTTCGAATGCAGCAGAAGTGAAATTCAACGATTTTTACTGCAGAATGTACAGTTTCTCCTTTCTGCGAGCGTATTTTCCGAGGATTTGTAATTACAGCGCTATCTCCGCCATATTATGGGGTTGGTTGGCGGTAGGCTGCCTCTGTCAACAACGCGAGAGGACAGTGACCCTGTTTGTTTTCATTATCGTGAGAAAAGGTGAGACGCGACGAATTCTCAGCAGACTGTGAATTTTTATTCGATCGTCGTTTTACAAATTAACGAGAAAAGCTGTCAACCGTTGCACTGATTTTTTCGAACGGTGATTCACGTATAATTCTTTAACAAAAACGCCATGGGATCAGCTGAAACCTAACAGTGACCTCAATTTAGAAGTTTACATATCCCCTTAAAACTAAATAAAATATACTATGATAAATAAATGTAAATTGCGAATAAAAGAAACTTTTTGGAATCATTTCCAATATCTTCGGCGTTCGTACGATGAGTTAATAATTATTAGACAGTGGATTTTATGCGTTTATGGTAAAAATGGACGAGTGCGACATAACACTGCAAACACATAAATCAAGAACGTTGTTATATTATTTTCGACATATTAAAATTAGTGAAAGAATGAATAAATTTTGAACCAACTTCCATATATAATATATAAATCATATATTATATATTAGTATATAAACCATATATTATGTATTAATATATAAGCGAGTTATAAAATGTTTATTTTGCATAAAAATCCGCAACCTAGTAACTACACTAGAAAATTAAGTTTTCACCCGTCGACTTGAATTTTTGTATCACATCAGAACCTCCATATCTGATAATTACTTTCTATCCACGTCGTAAATTGTACGTGCGTAATTAGAATTTCCGTGGTCATCAATTTTAATAGTACTAATGCCCAGGCAATGATACAGCAGAAAGATACAAAAATAGAAGTCAATATCTTATGATTTATTAGCTATTCACCACTAACGAGCCTCACGAAGGCTTGGAGCACTCAAGTTAAGTGGCTACTAGAGTTCGCCAAAGGCTCGTCGAAAAATCAGCATAACATAATATAGTATTTTTAAAAAGAGAAACGGTTGAACTTCATCTTCTGGGACCAAAAATTTCGCACTCTTTCTTACACAATCCTGCAGATTTTTCCGAGAAAACTCCAAAAATCCAAAGCGATATCGGAGTACACGCCAACATGGCGACGCCCTCACCTGTTAAAAACGCTTAAACACACATAACTTTCGAACCAGTGAACTCCTCGCCTAAAACCCGGAATTTTTGGACGTTTCGCGTAAAAATCGACGGGATTCTATAAAGAAAAGTGCACGATTTTTGATCCCAGAAAGCGAAGTTCGCCTCTTTCTTAAACTGAGGACTCGTAACCTTGACGGGCGACAAAGAAAGGAAACGAACGAAGCAACTTCGGTGAAAGAACGGTACGGTGACTAAAGATAGTAGTAGGTAGTAGTAATTAGGGTGTTAGATTACTTACTGGGCTAGGTGTTCGATTAGGTAAGCAGGTGTCGTGGAATCGGGTCTCAACGGCGGGCTAGTTACGTATCGCCTTGCCTTTTCAATAACTTTCCCATATTGCTCGCTGCCGTCGATACCGACAGAGCTTGCGAGAGTTTCCCCGAACACGACGACACCCTCGGACCTTTTCACTGACACAACGTCAGCGGCGGATTTGCTCGTCACCGCCGTTATGTACAGCGGGCTATTCACCTAAACGCGACACTTTAAATCCTCTCACTGCTCTCCATTCTCAAAGCAGATTATGTTGGCTGTTCAAGGTCGTTCGTTGGCTACCTGCCACCGCGTCTCCTACGAGTTCCCAGAACGAGGAGACGCGCGGAATGACCCCATTACTTCTCGTCCCCGTTTCGAGCTATTCGAACGTCTCGAAAAACTCATTACGCAGCTTTTGATCTTAGCGTTGCTAATTGTACGATAGAATTGTAGTCCGATTTATATATTTTATTGCATCCCATAGGGCAAGGGACATTGTTACTGTCAGGGTAGCAATTAAGTACTACGCTTGTATTTATTATACTTATTTTTAAAGCATATTTATTACATTTATTATACTTATTTTCGAGTAATATTATTTTTTAAGTATTATATAATAAACATATGCATATTGTTTGTATGTATATTATGAAATGTATGTACATATTAACTGATTTTAATGAAAAAATATTTAATCTCCCTTTTAATATTCATTATGCTTTAGGAATAAGTATAATTAATGCAGGCACAGTGATTGAGTCCCTCGCTCTATATACATACATGAAGCTGTGTCGATTCATATGCTTTTAATTTTATTTTATCACATGATCCATAATTTTCGTGATCGTGAAGCAAAATGGCGTATTCTAATCCTGGTATTTTAACATCCTGACATTAACACATAGCGACATAAACATCTGCAGTTTATGTCATAAGCGTTTCCGTTTTGAGCAACAGTCTATTTCTCAAATGTGAATAAAGTGAGTTTCAAATTGTTTCGTTCTCGGGCGAAGATTTGCTGTATGAACAGTTTGTTCAGTTATTTTCTTTTAAATAAATTAAATATCCGTATAATTATTTTTCGACTCGAAGCAACGATCGATTCCAACTTCATCCCTCAGACACAATACAAAAAGCTTCGATGAAAAGCTAGAAAAGAATAAGATCGATTCTTAACACAAGAAGGACCTCCGACAGCCAAAATTTTCTGCTTCGACTTTCCTTATCCTGATTTTACGACACAGATTACATCGAGCCGTGTCCACGGTTGAAACACGTTTATCTTCGTCGACGTATCTTTTTATCTTTTCGGACGATAGCCACACAGCTACACTGAAAGGCGTCTAATAATTTCAAAAGATCTAAAAGCAAATGTTCTCATTCGTCCCAATCAAGTCAATGCATCAATTTTATAATTGTACGAGTAAAATATAGTCTTATTTCCGTTTTAGTCAAATAATTTTAATTTAAACAAGGTTAATTTACAATTCACATCGACTGAATGCCTGTTCTACAGTGTGCACCGAGTAAATCCAAGTCATCGCATCAATTTTATAATTCTACGAGTAAAATATCGTCTTATTTCTGCTTTAGTCAAATAATTTTAATTCAAAACACTGCTAATTTATAATTTACATCGACTCGAAGCCTGTTCTACAGTGTGCACCGAGTAAATCCAAGTCTATGCATCAATTTTATAATTCTACGAGTAAAATATCGTCTTATTTTCGCTTTAGTAAAATAATTTTAATTTAAAACACTGCTAATTTATAATTTACATTGACTGAATGCCTGTTCTACAGTGTACACCGAGTAAATCCAAGTCAATGCCTCAATTTTATAATTATACTAGTAAAATATCGTCTTATTTCTGCTTTAGTCAAATAATTTTAATTCAAAACACTGCTAATTTATAATTTACATTGACTGAATGCCTGTTCTACAGTGTGCACTGAGTAAATCCAAGTCAATGCATCAATTTTTTAATTCTACAAGTAAAATATCGTCTTATTTCCGCTTTAGTCAAATAATTTTAATTCAAAACACTTCTAATTTACAAGTTACATCGATTCGACGTCTATTCTACAGTGTGCACCGGGTAAATCCAAGTCAACGCATCAATTTTATAATTCTACGAGTAAAATATCGTCTTCTTTTCGCTTTAGTAAAATAATTTTAATTCAAAACACGGCTAATTTACAATTTACATCGACTCGACGCCTGTTCTACAGTGTGCACCGAGTAAATCCAAGTCAACGCATCAATTTTATAATTCTACGAGTAAAATATCGTCTTATTTTCGCTTTAGTAAAATAATTTTAATTCAAAACACTTCTAATTTACAAGTTACATCGACTCGACGCCTGTTCTACAGTGTGCACCGAGTAAATCCAAGTCAACGCATCAATTTTATAATTCTACGAGTAAAATATCGTCTTATTTTCGCTTTAGTAAAATAATTTTAATTTAAAACACGGCTAATTTGCAAGTTACATCGACTCGAAGCCTGTTCTACAGTGTGCACCGAGTAAATCCAAGTCAACGCATCAATTTTATAATTCTACCAGTAAAATATCGTCTTATTTCCGCTTTAGTCAAATAATTTTAATTCAAAACACGGCTAATTTACAATTTACATCGACTCGACGCCTGTTCTACAGTGTGCACCGAGTAAATCCAAGTCAACGCATCAATTTTATAATTGTACAAGTAAAATATCGTCTTATTTTCAATCCAGCTGTCTCCTGTTTCCGGAGATTAGTCGGATTAGGCGTCTTTCAACCGTGTTCACGCGCAAAGTGGCTAGCGGATACACGTACAACTACGGCTACGTGTACACATCGACAGAGGAGGGATCGTGCCAGCCGTACAAGAGCGATCTATCCGATGCGGAAGATATCGGGGGAGGTAGAAGAAAAGTAACGTTAACTGCAGCAACGATCAGCCTGCATGCACACGAGGATTTCGACAGATATGTATTTCTAAATATACTTTTCCGGCGCATGCAACATCGTGGAACGGCGGAACTATATTGCGATGCGGCTCGCGTGTACGGTTCAAGCGAACGTAGATAATCCCTGAATCACGGTTACCGTGGATCGTGACCCCTATCTCGGCAACAAGCGTCCCAGACGCATTGTCCGCTTTTGATAAATGGTCCCGAACTATTCTCGATCCGAGAAGAAACTTTACGCTTATCTGGCCAGCGGAATTGAAACGTTATTCCAGAAGCTTCCGCGAAAGAAGATTATTATAGCAATCGTTCGGGCCGACTGTGAATAACATTTCTCCCGTAGCCTCGTTACAGTGAAAATGGTTTATCTCCATTAGACATTGTTGGAAATATTTGTTGCATCGTTTTTCTTTAGAAACGATGATTTATTTCATCGTCCATTTCTTGATAAAATGAACTTTTTTAATTAGAGATCTTAGAAGTTATTTTTTAGCATTTTCTCTCACTCTTTTATGGAAGAGGAGATTCAAGATGGCGCTGCCGACATGTCTCGGCCCCCTTCTTCAAAAAGACCAGATTTAATGATAAAGAAGATTGACGCGGGTTTGAGGGAATGATGCCATAAATATTTCCAACGGTGTTCTCAGTCCGAAGAGGAGTTTCGTCCAGTGTCACCGAATGAGGGGAGGGAGCACGAACCGAGGGGAAAATGTTACCCCCTCTCTGGCCGTACTTCCGCGAAAGAAGATTATTATAACAATGATTCGAGCCAACTGTGAATAACATTTCTCCCGTAGCCTCGTTAGAGTGAAAATGGTTTATCTCCATTAGACACTGCCGGAAATATTTGTTGCATCGTTTTTCTTTAGAAACGATGATTTATTTCATCGTCCATTCCTTGATAGAATGAACTTTTTTAATTAGAGATCTTAGAAGTTATTTTCTAGTACTTTCTCTGTTTCTTTTATGGAAGAGGAGATTCAAGATGGCGCTGCAGACATGTCTCGGCTCCCTTCTTTAGAAAGACCAGATTTAATGGTAAAGAAGATTGACCAAGGTTTGAGGGAATGATACCATAAATATTTCCAACGGTGTTCTCAGTCTGAAGAGGAGTTTCGTCCAGTGTCACCGAATGAGGGGAGGGAGCACGAACCGAGGGGAAAATGTTACCCCCTCCCTCTGCCCGTATGCACGGGGAAATTAGAGTGGGGGAACAAGTCTCGATCCGGCGACACTGGTTTCATCGAACGTTGTTTGACCGAAGGATGATTCCCGTGTAACGATAACGAAAAGAATCCATTTTTCATATCAATCACGAGCTAAACACTTCCAACAAGTATTGTAAATCTTTTGCAGACGAGTTCGTAAAAATGGAAGCTAAACGGCCTATTGTGTCAGAGTGCGATTCTGCAAGTGTCTGGCAATAAGTAAACACATAACTCTGTCTTTTTAGATTCTTTTTGCAATGCACAAACCGCGTATGAAATCTATTGCCAAATTAAATAGAACTGTTTAACACTAAACCTAGCACGGCGAAGATTTTACATTTCGTAATTATTGAAACTATAAAAATTCATTTATGGAATACAGCGAAATAAATTTCCTTAGCAAGGCATTTATTATATTGAATAATTACGGACAATCTCAATAAACTTATGGTTGCCATTTTTATAAGGTAATATTTACCAGATATTTTAGTAATATTTACCGTAGATGCTTGCTAGGTTTAGCGTTAAAGAGAACAGAAATGATCCATCAGAGAAATGTTAAATTCAGGTTACAACAAAATTACAAGAAAACTTTTAAAATAACCGTTCGTCGTCTTGGCGGAAGAACATCTTCAATGCGGTTGTAAAAAGATTGAAATAGAATTTTATCTGGCTGCTGCGATGTTTAACGATGGTTTTTATATTCGGAATAATGTCATCATAATCTCGTGAATCCTGAAATAGCGTTAATTTTGCCCGGTGTGTGTATGTGTTCGTGGTAGAATTGCTTAATAAAATACTAGACTGAATGTTCTGGAGGGAAAAAAGAAAAATCATAAAAATCGTTCGTGGTTCGCGAGTGTTGCACGAGAATCCTCCTCCTCTCTGGGAAATTATCGGACCAGCCCCCCCGTGGAATCAAACTCATCAAACTCATCAAATTCATCCCCGAAAAGTGTAAATTGCTCGTCGGACTCACGTGGCCAACTTGTTCATGAGAACAAGAGGTGTATCCGGATCTGGCCTGAGCGGTGGGCTCAAAACGTGGGCCGCTGCGTGCTTCCAGCATTTGTGCGCATAGTTTGTGCCATCCGTGCCGATTGCGGCCGCCAACGTCTCGCCGAAGACGCAAGCGCCATGCTTACGCGCGGCCTCCACTGCCTCCGCGGCGCTACGACTCATCACATGCACTACATACAGTGGACAATTCACCTAAGCATGCAGAATGATACAACGGAAATGATCGTGTGACTTTAAAGAAAAAACTGATACGCTTTGTCTTTGCGGAGGGCCGACCAAAAAGGAACCCACTGAACACCGGAATGGCTGCCGATTGCGACCGAAAGGCTTCGCCGAGAACCTCCATGACAGTTCATGAACCTTGTACTCCTTTGTTGTTATGAAAAGATAGTAACTAGACTGCGGGTTTTGTGCTTTTGTCAAAAATATTAGTACCTACGATTTAAAGCGGGGGACACGTTGAAGAGAAATTAATAAGTTCAAACTTTATTTATAGATCCTGTGTCTTGCAATAGATTGATATCTTTTCTTGTTTTCTGTAGAGATCCACAGACTAATTGTGACATTTAACCCTTCGAGGATGGCGTCTGTGGATTGTACTGAGTCTGATGAACATTTCAAAATTTATTGCACGTGACACTGTCCAAACTCGGAAAAAGTTTGATTTTGTTGAACAGTGTAATCAGACTGTATTACTAATATTTTAATAGTCTTTTTAAAGCCAAAAATGAACAGTTGAGAGTTTCTCAATAAACTGTTTGAAAACGACAGTATTTTAATGATAACTCAACATATTTTTAATGCAACGTGACAAGTTCTTCTGAAGTTATTGTTTAAAGGAACGTTACCGAGCTTGTTTTGCATATAGCTCAGTAATTAAAGAGCTTTCGTTCGTTATCGTTAACTTTTTCGATTTCTAACGTAACTATGAATTCACTGCGGATCTATACGCAAAAAGAAAATTTTTAAATCAATTGTAAGAAACAGGAATGGAGTAAAAATGTTTTCTCGTTCAATAATTTTAATAAACTGGAGATAGTCTTATAGTGTCTTATAAATACACTAATTCGCAGTCTAGATAAATATCAATGTGCCGAAATCACGAACAGATTATGGTAATGCCATACGACGGGAGTCTTTACAGAAAGGAATCGACGATCTGACGTCGTCGTCCCGAAGGGGTTAATCGATTTTACTTAACCTTTATCGGTTTTTAAATATCATACTATCTACATCTACAGGATGTGTTCAGGTACAACACGAGCACCGTTTACATAATTACTTTATTGTACATGTATCTTGACAAGACAAGTCGATCGTTTATACAAATTATAATCTTTAAAGAAAAACTATGAAAGTCTGATATTAAAAACCGTTCTCAAAAATTTAAATATACCTAAAGTAGTAGTCCAGATATTGTAATTTTATTACAGGATATATTTTATCATTCCTATAATTATTTTTCTCATTTTTATTGAATTAAATGTGATGTTAAAAAGTCAATCTCTCGAGCATATTAAATTTTGTTTTTGAATATTTCGTAACTTTTTAATGGTTTAACTTGAAAACTTTGATTTTGCATACTTATGCACTGCGGTAAAATCTTGATCTAAGTCGAACGTAGCTACACGATCTTAGTCAGTTCACCTATCCGGGTCGGGTATGTCAGTGTGAACCACTACTAATTCAACTACAAAAATTCTTTAGTTTCTATTATCTTTTTATGGGATTTTTGCCAACATATTTGTGGCATTTTTCTGATTAAAAGCATACTAAACACGATATAATTTGAACTATATTTACCACAGTGGTTGAATTAAGCTCTACACGATCTTTGTCACAGCACGGACCCGAAGCTTAGACTTGGATCAAGACTTTACTGTATTCTCTAAATTACCATATTGACATTATGTAAAAGGAAGAAAACGGGTCTATAATTAGATTACAACGTGTATAAATGATCAATGATAAATATCTATATTAAATATCTATTCCTGTATATAAAGAGAAATATAGAAAAAGAAAATTTTCCTATTTATACTAACTCGAAGAGTGTTAAAGGTTCAATGGAACCGTTCAGTCGCATCCGAAGCCATTCGATCTCCAGTGGTTTAATGAATACGACAACAATGACTCACATCTGAGCAAACATATAGGGTAACGGGCCCAATTACTGTGGGGATACTGTGCCTATATTAATTGTGCTTATTTTCAAAGCACAATCAATATTAAAAAAGAGATACATAACATACATATTAACTGATTTTAATGAAGAACATTTAACATCTCTTTTTTAATATTCCTTATGCTTTCAAAATAAGTTCGATTAATACAGGCACAGTAATTGGCACGCCCACGGTAGTTGGATCCGTTATCCCGAGTAAACGTAAAAATGCACGTATGTAGCATCTACATTCAACCGAGGTGTGCAAAATGACTATAGCCGCAAAAGATAGCGCCGCACATCTAACAATTTTGTTTATGCGAGGGTACGAGAAAACATGTCGATTCCGTGCGAACTAGCGTGCCAGAAATAGTGTAAAAGGACACTGGACAACAAGTAAATACAACTTCTAAACACGGTTCTCCCTTAGTTCCGGCTTGCGTCGGAATTATTTTTGCTGACGACATACCTGGCTGGCTATAACGCACGCCCTGTTCACGGCCTCAGCTTCCACTTCCTCGGGACGTGACATTTCGTGACCTTCCGGTCCGGTAACGCCGGCGTCGAGCAGTCGTTTCGTGTTCTGAAACAATTTCCCGATCATTCGGTCGATGATCCGTTCCGAAAAAAACTCCTGACTAGGATCCCCGACCAGCTGGATCCACCCGTGCCAGCCAATTAGCGCAAACTACCCTCGAGATTCGTACCTTGTTACTTCAAACGGTTATTCAATAACATGTGCAGAACCTTTAGCGGACTAGCTTTACTATTTTCGAATGCTCAGTGCACCGAGGCATGCAACTTTCGGATCTGGGAAAAAAATAGTTCGGCGAACGGCTGGAGTTCCGAAAATCGGTCGAATCCGATTCACCTGAAATTTGGCGAGTAGCACCATTTTGTGACGAAAACATGTTTCCCAAAAGGATCTTTGGCGACTAGAACAAATTTTTCTTTTTGACACTCACTGCAGGGAATTCTGTCGTGTTTTTCACCGCAAACCTAACCAAAATTTCGTCGGTAAGGTAGAAATTTATACTAGTATGATAGAAATTTTTTTCCAGAAACATGTTTTTAATATCACATAAGGATTTGGTCGATTTTCGGAACTTCTGCTCAGCGAACATTTAAGATTTTTAAAGTGGGGATTTTACGTATCCAATAGTCTCTTCTTTATGGCTTAAAAGAGATAGCTGTGGTGAAAATATTTATCATAAAGTACATTGATTACGTATTTAAGCTTGGTCGAAGTCAATGAAAGTTTAATACGTGCTTTGCAATAGGTCTTTGTAATAGATTCGATAAAATTTCTACTACAGCAGTCTCTGGCCAAAAAATCATGATCACCCACCATTTTCAAGGTTTCTCCGGTTTTTAGCAAGATCTTTAGGCTTGTTTGGAATTTTTGTGCAAAATAAAACTTCTCTGCGTGAGTTGCAGGACACAAGAGTTATATGAACACTTGTTTCTTTTTCTTAATAATCTTAATCATCAGGAAAAATTTTAATCAGCAGAAAAAAAGAATGTTTAAAGCAACAAATTGTCATATTAATTTGGAGATATCTGAGATTGCAAATGTATGTTAAATCGACAATATTTCGACGTTTATGATAACCACTTAAATATTATTCGGGTCTTGAATTTTGAGTGGACTTAATTTTGTGGCCAGAGACTATGGTCCGTTTCTCAAAAGAGGGCAGCTGAAATACGTTCATAGACATAATAACTTCCCCCCTAATCTTACTACGTGTATAAATTGATTCATACACTTCTCACAATGAATCAATTATAACGTTATAAACCAGATCTTTCATCCATGAGATTAGAATGTGCATAATGCACACTCTATTGAGCATGATATTACAGTATAATATATCTATATGTAACACTATAACAGTTACAAAAATAAGTAGTATATCTAACGCAGCACTGCTTTCGATTGAAGAAGCGATCCTGATCTTGAGGAAATGATTTACTTTACTTCGAAGAAGCCGTGGCTTACATACGCGAGCATGTATAATAAATAAAATGGTAGACCGAAGGTTCGAGAATGCGAATCCTGAGCTTTCCAATGAATAATTGAATAAGCTCTTGCATAATTCATCGTCAAATACGAAAGAAGCTTGTCAAACAATTGGACACGATCCAAGAAACGATATCTAGCTGCTTGTATAAACTGGGGAAAAAATCGGAAGCTACGAAAGGTAGTTTTACTGTTACACGATGACGCGTCACCATATTTGGCAAAGGCAACTGAGGAAGTCATACATTCCTCGAGCTAGAAAGTTTTCACTTATGCTGCTTACTCGTCGAACCTAATCCCATTAAACTGTTACCGGTTTCGTTGTTTTCGACACGCGATAGCTAACGAGAACGTCGATGATTTCGCTGCGTCGAAACCATCGTTTTTCAAGGAATGATCTATCGGTTAGCTGCAAGATCAACTAAAGGAATGACGATTATGTTGAAAATGGTCCCCAATCTTGTCTTCCACGATTTACTGAAATTATGAAAATGTTTTCGTCAGAAATTGTTCTATCGAAGCGCATGTTAGAATAAAAATGGTGTGATATGTACATACATCAGTTGAATTTATTACTAGGTACTTCTAGCGTGAATTGTTTGTAAGTGAATAACAAATTCATGGATAAAAGGCCACGAATTAGTTCGTACATCGACTTCAGAGTTTCAGACTTTGCGGAGCAAAGTATTGTGGCCAACGAACGTATTTCATCTTTGTTCGAGAACGGGTCACGGATCGAGAATTTAGGTTTAGAATGAAAACGGTCATACCTCGGCGATGATATCTCCGTTTTCCGCATGAACCATCGCGATGGCGCCGAGTTCCTTGCAGGTCTTGAACACTTCGATCAGTTCCGGGTCCCTCAGCATGAACAGGTCCCGGTACGCCATGAACATCTTGAAGCTGCTGATACCGTGCGATTGCACCAGTGTCGTCATTTCCTCTTTCACCTGGAACCGGTAGCTGCGAGCTTCAGACGGGTCGATAAGCAAATCGAACCGGATAGACGAGTACGAGGGGCGACGTACGTTTTTAAACAGCAAGTAACAAATAAAAATACTGCTACATAAAAAGACATCGATGTTGTTGAGTAGTAACCGATCGATCGAATGGGTACAATAAACTCTAAAGTACCGCTATAATCCCTCGATAAATCGATGAAAAAGAAACCTTGTTAAAAATATGTTTCCAAGAAATAAATTAGATATTTTTAAGGTACACTGCGATTAAGATAAATCATAACTAAAATGTAACCTCGTATGGTATATATTTGAAATCATGCAATCCTGCAATATATCTCGTTTCACGAAACTCTGATATAAACGAAACATTGATCAATTGAATATATATACAGGGTGTTGCATATAAATGGGAACACCTAAATATTTTTACAGTCCTATCAGAAAACTTCAGAGGACAAAGTGACAGACAAAGTTGTTATGTCGTGTTTTTTAAAAATGAAATTTCAAGGTCACCGATGTTTTTTCAAATGGAATAGTATATATTTTTACGATAGCATGATAGACAATAACAAAACTGAATTTAGTGAATACCACCTTTTTGATCTCGAAATGACCTTGAGCACAATTTGAACTTTCTCGCGTGTTTAGTTTTTGCGTAACACGTCATTTCGTGTCAAAATCATGCATTTTTACAAAAACCAATATTCCTCGAAAACGTTGCGTAATAGAGCAATTCTGCTTTCAGATTTGGTTTTTTTTTTTTGAGGATGAAAATGTGTACAAGAACCACCCGACAGGTATTGCAAAACGATTTTGGCGTTGGACAGTGCTATTAAGCGAGATATTCGAGAAGCCTCATTTTTATCTGCGTTGACCAATAACTTTTCTATTATTTGATTGCAAACTCGTTCGTAAATATTGTAGAGATTGTAAAGATTTTAAATGTGTTCCGATTTCGAAGATTCTTCGTTGTGACTTATTATCTCTGTCGATATCTGAGATATTCGAGAAGCCTCATTTTTATCTGCGTTGACCAATAACTTTTCTATTATTTGATTGCAAACTCGTTCGTAAATATTGCAGAGATTGTAAAGATTTTAAATATGTTCCGATTTCGAAGATTCTTCGTTGTGACTTATTATCTCTGTCGATATCTGAGACATTCGAGAAGCCTCATTTTTATCTGCGTTGACCAATAACTTTTCTATTATTTGATTGCAAACTCGTTCGTAAATATTGCAGAGATTGTAAAGATTTTAAATGTGTTCCGATTTCGAAGATTCTTCGTTGTGACTTATTATCTCTGTCGATATCTAATTGCCGGACGGGCGGACACAAGCGGGCAACGAATAAGGAGCAGGATGATTTACATGCGTCCGATTTCCTCATCGGCCGTTCGTTATTCCATTCACGATCCCGATTACAGTTACCAGTCGACGGCCCAGCAGCCAGCGCGCGTGCAACCGGTGGCACTACCAGATCGCCCAGCGATTTGCCAATTTACCGTGGACACCTATCGCTTTTCCCATATTTAGAGACGGCAGAGCTGTCTCTCGAGCGACGTACCAGGCCGCGGGTTGTAGATCCAGCAGCCGGGCACACTGATCCAGCAGCCGGGCCGGAAGATCGAACGGTCGATCAATCGCCGGGATCGGTTTCTCTCTGCCGAATCGAGCCGATCGATCGAACCGATCAATTTTCCGGCCGATTTGCACGAAAGATATTCTCAGTCGTCCAATGAGACTCCCGACAAAAGGGACCATCGAAGACCGTTCAAACGATCCTAATTTCCGATCGTCGTTAGCGGGTTACGTAAATTCCGATCGGACATTGTGTAACGATTACGTTCGTTCGACAACGTTCGTGCGAAACGCGAAATTTGAGGCCGCTTTTGTTGCGCCCACTTGGTCAAGGTTTTGCAAGGTTTTGTCGAAGAGAGAATCTGCAGGTTTTGTGTCTGTGTTGTACCGTTTTGTGCCACTCTGATTGTTTCGCTGATAGTCTATATTTTTTATTACGAGTAGATGCATTTATGGATAGAATGGGTGGATGTAATTGCAAACAATGCAAAGATTGAAAGCATTTCAGCGTATCAATTCTTACAGAATAAAATCACCAGAGAGATGAATTAATTCCCGGTCCCAATGTCGTGCAATTAATGCGTACGACTGTTATTTTGCATATAGATTTACAATTGAATAGTCTATATTAAAAGTGTACATTAATATAGTCTATAAATCTAGTCTAATTTAATGCGGTATAAAAGTCATTCAAGTAATTAGCCTTTTTGCAGCTTAACCCTCAGATAGCAGGACTTGGGTCCGTGTAGACCCAGAGTTGAAAATTTTTAATTTGAATTCTAACTTTGTTCCAGCTGAAATCACTAGATACTTGCATCAACACTAAACCTACCACGGTAAAAATGACCGATTTTATATTTTCCAATTATGGAAACTATAAAACTATAAAAATTACGGGCAATCTGAATAAATTTAGGGTTGCCATTTTTATAACGCAATTTTTACCAGATACGTACTGTTAATGTTTGGTAGGTTGAAGCCAATGAAGCAGGTTCAAAAATGTGTATAAAAATGGCTATTTAAGCTAACTATGGCTGCCATAAAATCATGAAAAGCATCCGCCGTTAATGAGCAACGTCGAGTGCATTTGATGTTAACTCTATAGTGATCGCGCCTGGTCTCACAGACCGACTTTATTTACTCATAACCGAAGGAGAGATTGTTTATTCATAAATATGTAATAATTTCCCTCTATTCCTTCTGAATTAAAAGCAATGCACATTATATGTGTCTTGTTACTAGAACCCAGTGACATTTTCAGTGAGAAATAAGGTGTGTGATATCAAGACCCACTGGCGTTACGAAAATTCGCGCGACCAGGGTCAAACTTCAGGGTCAAAACACTGCTGGCCCATCTTTGATCCGAGAGATAATAATCAGCCGAGGCAATTACAACGGGCGTTCCTGCGCAACGTTGTTTTCCGCCAGACGAACAAGGTTCACAGAGCAATTGACGTTGAACGTGCAACTATCAAGAAATGGGTCACGCCTAGACATGCTTTCTTTTCCAGGAAAGGCTCGTGTTACGGTAATTATCTCATTCCGGGCGACTAAATAGAATGGAGAGCGTGTGCGAATCGCATCGTACGTGCCGCGATGACCTAGCTATGGCTTCCCTTACAACAGGCCTGTCCAAGCTCTTACTTACGAGGCCTGTTCTGGCTCTCACTCTCGAAAACCCTATTTGAACAGATCCTGGCTATGGAACCAACGTGTGCCTAGCACTGATAAAGGAATCATTCAGGTGTCTCTCCAGGACACCGAGGTCCAGCCTAACACTGATAGGATTCTAGGGTCAGAGTTCCTTTGGAACAAAAGCTCCAATAAGTCAACTAACGAAGAAGTAAGATGAAAGAAGAATTGGCGCTCGAGGATTCCCGAGTGAAAAGAATTGAAAAACCGCTAGAACTGATAGAAATAAAGTAAAATGTTGTTCGATATTAACACCAGGTTTACCGGACCCGTCAAAATGGCGGGTTCTGATATTTTTAATTTACGATTATTGAGATTGTGAAGATCCATCTACGTGGAATTACTCAACAAACTCATTTTCCTTAGGTATATTTCACTCAATAGTAGATTTCACTCACAGATGGCTTCAGTTGAAATCCGCAATTACTTAGTTGCCAACCCAATATTATTTTTAAAAATGGCTGAAAACTTGGGGAGACACAGTTCTTCTTATTTTTGTAAAGTAATGTAAAATTCTCACTTTTAATGCTCAGTAAACCTAGTGTTATAACGGCAAGTATTACATACATGTACATATAACATATTTGTTTTGAATTTTATTCAGCTGGTATGCGATCGGGGACGTTTGAAAGTCATCAGAAAAATACAAACACAAGTTCGCCTAAGGGTTATTGTGCCGGTTATACTTTCTGCTCGACGCCTAGCTGAATCGTTAGCGTAAAACTTGATCGAGCACGACGACGAAGTGTTTTTCTATTTTCTAACGAACTGTACGCGGTATAGTGGGGCTAAATAGGTTAGGACGCATGAAATAATAATGAGTTCAAAGTTGACATGATCGTGACAACCCCCACTCAGGGGTTAGAAGCGTCGCGTGTCGCGAGCCGGCGATTACGTTTGTAGCTTACTTTCGGGCTCCAGGAGGTGACGGCGACGTGGAGGGCGTAATCGCAGCAGACCTTCTGGTCGGCGGTTTCTCTGTACCTATCGTACGCCTCCAAAAGCGACTCGTCCTTCCTGGGGATGACGAAGTCGATGATCATAGTGGTGCCGCCGGCCACGGCCGCTTTCGTGCCCTGGTAGAAATCGTCGACCGACTTGGCTCCCATCAGCTCCAATTCGAAATGGGTGTGCGGATCTATGCCACCGGGCATCACGTACTTTCCGCGGGCGTCGATGATTCTCGTGCCGCCCGGTATTATCAGATTCCGACCCATTTGCCTGCGAATAGAACGGTCTCGTTAGAAGCGAACAGCGTTTTGCTGGCCGACGTTGGCCTCGATCCTCCTCGATCCTCCTCCGTCGCACGAATTCGGCGGATCAATCGTTACACACGATCCTCCAAAGTTATCCTGGAGCCTCGTTCGAAACTTTACCCGAACATCGTTGGGAGTTGCGGTTCCGTGGAAATCAACTTGTATCTTGATTCTCATCAGAGGTCTACTAGGGGTCTACGAGTTAGGCGAACGGATGGCTTGTAAATTTGTGGAAACGAACGGTGACGCGGGTGAAGGCGGAAGGAGGTTCTGATCTTCATCGGAGGTCTGTTAGAATTTTTCGAGATTTTTTAGAAGACGGGAACAATGAGAAATCGGGACAGAGAATGAAAGAACCGTTGTGCGGATCAAGGTGAAAATCATGGCTGCCGGCGGAGGGGGTTGAGCGAGCGGACGGGCAATATTAGCGTCGTTCACCTGACTATTAGCACGCTACGATTCTTTGATAGATTACGCTGACCGACAGCGTGTTGTCTGTAAGCCAGCCGCTCATTGATAAAACCGTCGGCGTGTATCGCGTCTCGTTTGAGCGAAGAGGCGAGCGACAACGCGATCGGAATGCTCAATGAAACGTTAATCGTCGTGAAACGTGAATCGCAAACCCCCTGTTTTGCGTCTATTAACATATTCGAATGAGCGTACGCGTTGAAAATCCTGCGCAGTATGTTTGCGTAACAACGACTATAACAGCTAGTTAATGCAATAGTGAGATGGCGAAGAAGGTTTCGGCACCACTCGAAATGATAAGAATTATTTAATATGTAACTGTTAATAGTATCAGGTCTACCGGAAAGTTCTGTCCGATAGTGTCACTTCATGTTTCAATACATATGCACATGTTGATTTGAGACATATATGACTGTCTCTCTTTGTCATGGCATTTACACACGTGCACTCTCCTGAATAAATTGAAAACAAAGATGTCTCGTGTC
Organism: Halictus ligatus; assembly: GCA_028454255.1. Classification (NCBI taxonomy): domain Eukaryota; kingdom Metazoa; phylum Arthropoda; class Insecta; order Hymenoptera; family Halictidae; genus Halictus; species Halictus ligatus. The sequence continues at coordinate 1,832,031 of CM052131.1, forward strand.
GTTATTAAGTGAGACGCGATCGTGAAGACATGGCTACCGATAAAGTTCATTTACGCCAACTTGTTTTCTAAACTAATTCTAACAAGGAAGAAATGCTACAGAAGCGTGTCGAAATTTGGTGAAAGTTTTTGAGTGCAGTTGCAGTTTCTGATAGAACGTGCAGAAGATGGTTTGAAAAATTTCAACCAGGTGATTTCGACCTCAGTGGCAAGCCACGTTCAGGACGGCCACCTTTGATCGATGACGACATTATCAAGACTATGATAGAGCATGATCCCTTTTCGACAACATCGGAGATTGTGCAGAAGCTGAGTTCAACTGAACAAACCATATTATTGAATGTATGAAAATTGTGTTATTTTCTTTCAATTCGAAAACGGACAGAACTTACCGGTAGACCTGATATAACTATAGCGATGAATATCGCGTACATATTGATTAAATCATTCCATTTTCCAAGTACATGTTGGAGATCCACTTAACACTAGAACTACCCGAGCCCTAAAGGAGACTGATGTATATTACTTTATAATAATGACAGGATTTATTCGGATTTTTAATCGGATGTTTATGGTATAATTTACTTGAATAAACATTTAATTGAAAACACTTCTATAACTTCGTGAATTGTAGAAGAAAGAAATCTGAAACCCATTATTTTGACTTGCTTGTTCCAGTTCTAGTGTTCAGCATTTCAAACAGTTTCAGAGTTTCTATTCGAGAAAATCAGTACTAAACTATGTCCAGCAGCAATGCAAGATCTCACCTGCATTCAGATCTACTAGTAATACGATTTAGGATGAACCATCTTTTTATTCTGAATCTCATTGGAGAGTTCTTTATTCCAGAAATAATTTTTGGACCAAATCTTGACTCTCTATGTCAGTAGAAAATGATTATTCCCAAACGATGTCCAACAAGTTCTTAAGAAACGCGTATCTGCCTTATTTTAACTCTTACATTTATGTACTGATTGGTACATAATCTCGTTTCATAGAAAAACGAACGTGTTCAATTAATTGAATAATTCAACAGAAAACATTGTTCATCTTGCAAAGTTAATTCTATCATTCGTCATTTACTCGTGCACTTAAACAAGAGCAATGTAATATTTAAATAGAGATTACAAAAAGCTAGACATTGTCTTAATTGTCCGACACTTTTGCTGCTATTATTTGTTTTACAAAATTATGTACAATATAGAAAAAGATATTCTTCGAATCCGATACCGTGTCGTAATTTTAAATAATGGCTCACACATGTGTGACGCTGGTAGCGAACGCGTTAAATATTTACTATAAATCTCATATATTTAAGATTACCAAAGCACATGAATTTTGCAAATCTCCATGATGGAAGTAGCAGTGTTCGAGAAGCTCTACACCATTGAGAAATGCAGGAAGACGCGACGCGAGTTAAATTCCCCCTGTGAGTCTTGTATTTACTACCGGACTCATGGCGGTCGCTGAACAGAAGAAAGAAAACAGGCGTCGAAGGAAACAGAATCGAACGCAGTAGTCTAGAACTACGTACGTAGAACGCGTTCGCAACTTGTTTTTGTTTGGATTGCGTAACGCAGCGACGAGCGTGTCGCTGCGGTTACGCTTAAAGTGTTCCTCGGGACTCTTACTTGATGATACCGTCCTCGATGTAAACGTCGCTGTCTGCGATGCCATCGTCGTTCACGACCTTCCCGTTCTTGACCAGTAGCCTGTTTTGCGCGCTCTGGAAAGAAGAAATAACCATTTTTCAGACCACTCGAAATTAGCGACGAGCGTTCACAATCGTAAGGGCCCGGTATTCGTAGATTCGCGATAAGGTAGGGTGACTACGTTACCGTCAGGAAATGGTTTTACGTGCCTCGAGTTTTCGTCCTTATATAGGAATATTTTTTCATTAAATTATATGTAAGATACGAGGCTTACTAATCTTGGATTCAAAGATTTCAAAATTGAAAACAAATTGAAACAATATTCCAGGGGCAACAACCCCCGTCGCCGGCCTCTCGCGTTGCTCGCAGCCCTTTTGTTGAAGCTAGTCATTGATCTCATTAGAATCTTGATTCTCATTAGAAATACAAAACGGTAATGGTAATAGAAAAACTTAGGAGCCCTGTTTTTATCATTTCCAATTGATTATAATTCTTAAGGGCCCGGTATTCGTAGATTCGCGATAAGGTAGGGTGACTACGTTACCGTCAAAGAATGGTTTCACGTGCCTCGAGTTTTCGTCCTTATATAGGAATATTGTGGGAATACGTTCTTTACCGCTCGGATTGTATCCATTAAATTATAAGTTACGAGGCTTACTAATCTTGGATTCAAAGATTTCAAAATTGAAAACAAATTGAAACAATATTCCAGGGGCAACAACCCCCGTCGCCGGCCTCTCGCGTTGCTCGCAGCCCTTTTGTCGAAGCTAGTCATTGATCTCATTAGAATCTTGTTTCTCATTAGAAATACAAAACGGTAATGGTAATAGAAAAACTTAGGAGCCCTGTTTTTATCATTTCCAACTGATTATAATTCTTAAGGGCCCGGTCTTCGTAGATTCGCGATAAGGTAGGGTGACTACGTTACCGTCAGAAAATGGTTTCACGTGCCTCAAGTTTTCGTCCTTATAAAAAAATATTTTATCGCTGGTTAAGGGCTCATTTGAAAGAGGAAGGTTCAATCTAGTGCGCGCTGGTCAGGAGCTGACGAGATTATGCAGATATTTGGTAATATAAGCGTTCGAAGTAGGCCAAAAATTGACGATGTGCATGCCGTGGAAGCCAAGCATTTTTATGTCATTGAATGAGTTTTATGGATGAAATCGGGAGCAGCGCGCACTAAAAAATATCTGCAACTACAAATTGAGCTATATTTTGTCTTTATTCTGGAATAACTTGTAATATAAAATTATAAATTATTTTCAGGCCTTCTATATCAGTTTGTAATATTCACGTAGATAATTCATAGTTCAAAGGTTGTTTGTGTTTCTTCTACCTTTTCTAATAAACGTTCTAAAACAACTTGTTTTTATACAACGTTTATCATATGGATTCTGAAGTGTCATGAGAACACGTTTTTAAAAAAATTCAAAGTGTAACATTTCTTCTCATAAAAATTCTGTAGGTGTTTTCTTAAACGAGAGATAGTTCCAACACAATTTTTTCAGAGGCAAAAGACAAATATTTATTTCAATATCTGGTTTACAAACATTGAAACTTGATTTACGGTTATTGAAATTGTAAGGATGCATTTGTAGAGGATTTATTATACAATTTACGTCTTCGAACATACTTTATGATAAAAATCGGTAAAAATCTAAATAAACACTTCATTCGAGAAATCCTTCTGAGAAACACGTTTTTCTCACAAAATGAGGCGATGTGGAAAATTTGAACTCAATTCGATTTGACCTTCAGATAAAACTACTTCAATCGAGTTGATCAATAGATAGCACGATGATAAAAATAGTAAACTATGCTTTATAGAGGCTCACATAGTCCACAGCCGACCACACTGTTTCCAAATTATATCTTCCGTCAATTCTCGCAGTCTCGAAATTCGCAAAAAGTAAAAATACTAACGGTAGATAGTTCAATTCGCGTATTTCACTTTCGAGTCGCCGGCAAGACGATTTTGATTTTGAAAGGATGTATGTGTAAACGGGGTCACTTTGAACAACAAGAAGGCGAATCTGATCTGCTAGGGTGAATTTATAGTGCGAAAAGCGATCTTTGTCTCGGCCGAAAATTGCTTCCGGACCAACCGGCCGCATAGCACATACGTCGTCCTTGATATTCGTTTGCGACATGCGTCGGATCCAACATCCGGTGCAGACGATTAACGTGCGCGTATCGCTCGACGCTATGGTATACCAATCAGTATATAATAGAAGCTACGCTTCACGCACTTCCGCCAATGCTGGATTTAGAGCAGAGTGAGCGATGTGCTCGGACTGATAAAACATGGCGGTGTGTTGCGACGCGCGATGCATCTTTCCGTCCGAAAGAATAGAAACGCTTCTGCGAGTAGCGGTCGTTTGTTCCCTTGCGTGGAAAACCCGTGCGCGGTGTTCTCTTTTTCTTTTCTTTTCTTTTCTTTTCTTTTCATTGACCTAGTCAGAGGATTAGCATACAATACATGCGTACGTACACGACGTGCCGTATCATTTTCAACGGCCGCGCGCGTTCCGCATACGTGAAGACGCGCGAGGGAATCTCTTCCAGCTTTGTCGGGATTTCCCTCGGACTCTGTCTGCCGAACGAGATAATCGACTGGCGAAACAGAGTTATACCGCCCGTTTTGCCGGTGGAACAGGTATGGTTGCCTGGTTCGCGGCATTGTTCCGCTGTCCCCGCGACTTTTCCTGCTTAATTGCGTGTGTACACGAGGTACGGCTACTTAAGTTCGAGAGATAGCACGCAGCGCTCGAGAGCCGAGACGCGATACGTTCGAGTGCGTGCGAAGTAGACGCCGTACACTTCGAGAACGACGTGTGGAACACGATTACGGAGAGTACACTTTCTAAATAAAGTTCGGGTTGTTCAATTGTTTGCAGGTTCTACGGGGTGGGGTAACAATTACGTCCAGTTCGAATGCTATGACCACTTTTAAGTATTTGTGGATGTATACACTTCAGGGGTGTAGGGAAGGGGAACCAATTACTGTGGGGGTACCGATTACTGTACCTATAATATAATTGGTGACGTGGTAGTGCTTACATAACATATATATTCACCGATTTTGATGTAAAAGTTTAATATCTCTCTTTTTCAATATTCATTGTGCTTCATAAATATGTGTAATTAATATAGTAACATTTTCTGAATTCAACCGAACAATCTGATGTTTTTTTTTTTTAGCAATTGGAAGAATTGGTTTATCGAATGACGTGCAGAAAAGATTTTGAAAAAATTGCAATTGTAAGGAGGCTCGAAGGCTCGACACGACACGTCGCAATTTGTTGCTTGCCCCCAGGGAACTGTTTATTCAACAAAATCTAAACGTAACATACATTTGTTCACGCAACGCATAAATCAATAGAATTATATATACAGACAAACATATGAAACACTCATCATCTAAAAGGTGGTGTAAACATTCTTACACAATTGCTAGGACTTATAAGAGCAAATAAGAAAAAGGCACTTTCCGACACTTTTTTGTTTCAGCTTGTAGTGAGAATTTATAATTTGCGTCTTGTAGATCTATGTTAGTTGTACGCATACTGAAGATTTCATCGAAATCGGTTGACGATTGATTCACCATTACGTTGATGATTGAATTTGATTTAATTCGTAGAGCGACGAATAACGGTCTCACCCTAATTTTGTGTGTTCTTTTGTCCCTAACAGAACGGTATTGTGTTTTTGATGAAATCATTTCTCGACCATAAATTCAGTTTAAATTATAGGGAGTTTCATAGTCATCGTTTGCAATCGTTAGTATAAGTAGTAATAACCGGTAATAATAAGTAGTAGCAATAACATAAAAATATAATTGACTATATGGATATGTAGAGGAGTGTCCCCTGTATCGACTCAAATTTGAACTTTCTCGCGTATATAGTTTTTGCGTAACACGTCATTTCGTATCAAAATCGCCTATTTTTACAAAAACCAAAATTTTTTGAAAATAATATATATATATTCAATTAATCAGTGTTTCGTTTATATCGGAGTTTTGTGTAACGAGATATATCGCAGGATTGCATGATTTAAAATATAACTATTAGAAACTATTAGGAAGTACATAAAAATATAATTGACTATATGGATATGCAGAGGAGAGTCCCCTCTATCTTTTCACTCAAACTTGAACTGTTCGCGTGTTTAGTTTCTGCGTAACAACCGAGCAATTCTGCATTCAGGCTTGGTTTTCGGACGACGAAGTGTACAAGAATCACCCCCCACGGGTATTGCAAAACTCGAAAAACGTTTGATTCCGTTGGAGAGTGTAATTAACCAAGTCTTTCGAAATGGAAAGTCCGTCTCGCTGATAAGACAATTGTGAATCACGAGGAGATTCGGCTGGCGCCCGCGGGCCCTGTAAATCCGATTTAACGAACACCTTCGGAACGCTTCAAAAGGGCGAGGCGGATTGGGATCGATTTCACAGAGAGCTCCGGCGTTAACGGCGGTTTAGATTCATACGGGGGTCGGAGCAATTTCACGGGGTGGAGACCTCGACCTGCGAAGGGTTTGTTGCACCACGCGTTGCATTAGCGAGCGCCAGGGGTGCGGACCCAACGTCGGTCGCAAAACGTGGGTGGCGTCGGCGTCGCCCGATGGATTGTCCTTTTTTTTTTCCACTCCCTGCCCTTTCTTTCTCCCCTCGCCATCTTTCTCCCCTATCATCCGCTTTCATCTTTGCCCGGCTACAGAACGCCCAGGGGCGGTTGTCAAAAGTCCTTTATGCAGTCTGGACTTCTTTCTTGTTTCGAATCTTTTCAATTTGCCTCCCCCCTCGGCCGGATAATATTTACACGTTTTGTCTTTGCGTTCTGCCGGGGACACAGTTCAGGCTCCATTGAACGAGATGCGTGCGGATTCTTTGATTCGATCTTTGTTGTTGTTCGAACCGCCACTTTTCGCTTAGTTCTTGCTGTAATCCTTCGCCGTACGACCTTCTTCACCGCTGCAGTTGTTGCAACAACTTGCAACAATTTCCTAAAACAGTGACGAGCAACTCGCGGATTGCGGTGGGCCAAAATCTAATACTATGCGCGGGCCGCGACGAAGACAACATTAATATATTATATTATTATTAGTGTATTATACTTTGTTGCGTCGCCAGTTCGAATTTCAGTCTGTGTATTCACAGACAAACAGAATATCGCCATATTCGCTTTCCATATCTTTAAAAAGTTCTTTAAACTCACGATGGTTCAGTCCGCGAGATCTAATAAAAATTTACAATTTTAATAATAGCTAGAACGAAATTAGACATTTAAGAAATAATAATTCCCATTTTGTAGATTACATTTCCCATATTGGTCACTGACTCATTGTTACACGAGGAGTTAATATGTTGCATTTATTACCACGTACGAATTATGTGACGCAATGAACGTATATTATCACCGAAAAATATGTAATTACTTTACGTTTGGTAAACACGAAAGTTAGCGTACTTAATGAAAACAATGGGAACAGAATAGGCTTGCGTGTCACTTGGCTCACATGTCTGTCCCTTACCGGTTATTACTACTTATACTAACGATTGCAAACGATGACTATGAAACTCCCTGTAATTTAAACTGAATTTATGGTTGAGAAATGATTTAAACACAATACCGTTCTGTTAGGGACAAGAACACACAAAATTAGAGCGATACCGTTATTCGTCGCTCTACGAATTACATCAAATTCAATCATCAACGTAATGGTAAATCAATCGTCAACCGATTTCGATGAAATCTTCAGTATGCGTACAACTAACATAGATCTACAAGACGCAAATTATAAATTCTCACTACAAGCTGAAACAAAAAGTTTCGAAAAGTGCCTTTTTCTTATTTGCTCTTATAATTCCTAGCAACTGCGATTTTTTCAAAATCTTTTCTGCACGTCATTCGGTAAACCAATTCTTCCAATTGCTCAAAAAAAAAAGTCAGATTGTTTGGTTGAATTTAGAAAATGTTACACCGTCTTAAAGCGCGTTCGAATATTCTCGCGAGTCCGTGCATGTATTTAATTGAATGTACCAAGATTATTTGGGTCTCTAATTTGCCTACGAAAAGGCACCGAACAAAAATGGAAAAAGTCAACGATTTTAGACGTCCGGCTATGTATCACCTATTCTCATCCTTCAGGTGAGTAGAATGACCTCTCCAACATTGATCACTATTTCTGGATCAGCCCGTGCGAGCATCTCCGATGACCGAAAGCATACTGTCCGCCCATGACCGCAGAGAGAAACATGCTGAATTTTCCTTTTCTTCTCGCGGGCGAGACGAGGGCGGGGTGACCTTCGACGAAAAATTGTGCGAATCGACTTGAACATCGAGGCTTGGTCGCCTCGATTCACGTAGGCCGGGACCTTGTCATCTCCGCGGCATAGTTATTAGGTATGGCTGCGAAACACGTGCGTTTCATGTGTTGGGGATCCCTCTGGTTGGATATTTTCAGCAGACAGCGGCTTAAAATACGTTAGCCCCGTTAGTCGTGTCGTGATTTTTGTCGAAAATGTTTATCCTCGCCGTCCACTTCGGCGTTGCTTACATGGTCATAACACATTGCTGACCGGTGACGAGTTAACTCGCCTTTTCATGACCAAGCGTTGGCGACCGGTCACGAGTAAACTCGTGACAAGCTTTTTCCCGCATGTTTATTGTTTTCACGGCGCATTGTTGGAAATCTTGTTGCGTAATTATTTGATCCGCATTATGACTTGAATTATGTCTTGTTTACAAGACCGGCCAGGTTTCGTTCTTAGTTGTAAAAAAAAATGTCAACGATGACCGAACGCACCAATGAAGAAAGAAGAAGAGTTCTTAGAAAGAAGGTTGAGAATTTTTTCTTCGAAAGGAAAACGGAGCGACACCCGATATATTTGCAAAAATTGTGGTCTACCATTACACGTGGGTGATTGTTGTACTTTTTATCATACGAGAAAGGAATCTTAAGAGTCGAATGATAAATGAGATTTATTGAAGTTTATTTGTGTTGTTTTACTTCCACGGCCGCTTTCGAAACAATAGGCACATGAGGTAAATTTTCGGAAAAGTTGTGAAAAATGTGTTAACAGAAGAAGAAGAAGAAGAAAACGATCCTCCAATCAATCTCAATTGATTGAAGAGCGTCGATTGCTGAAACATGGCGGCGCGTGTCTGACGAGCTACCGACCACTTTCCCTGATTCCGTGAAACCTGGTAGTTGGAACTACTGGCCGACCACTTTCTTTATAAATAATCCGATTTAAAAGCGTCGTAATTAGCGCAACCCACCGCGGTGAAATGACCGGTTTTGTACGTCAGTATTATTTATTACAATTACGGAAACTCCATTCGTGGAAAATAAAAGAATAAACGTTCTCACTCGAACACCTGTAGCAATGAAAATCGCGAGCAATCTAAACGAACTTTGATATCGTCGTTTTTTTTTAGATAACGCTTGCCAGTTACGTTTAGTGCGTTACTCACACCGATATTTCACTACGGTTTTCTTCCGATATAAGGCGATGGCTTTCCAATATCGAAATGAAAAGCGTCGTCTTACAGCAGGACAAAATGGAGGAGCAGGAGGTTATCCCCACCACTATGGGTCACGGGTGACTCCGGCATAGCATACGGAGTGTTAAATTTTTTATCTACAGTTTAATTATCTCGCAAACGCAATCAAAATTTGATTACGCTGTCACGGTGTTACATAGAGTCAAGTCTTGGAAATATTCACGGGATATTTTCTTGATCGTTAATCAAAAAGGTCCACGATTTAATTTAATTTATTTTTCTATTATTGTTAATCACCTTTATTCTATTGGAACTCCGTTCGAGCTAATAATAAACGAAAATAAGCGTTAGGCGCGAGGCTGACTCCTCCTGTTAAAGTGCTGTATAAATTTAGCCCGTCTTCTTGGTCACTCTGTATACAAATACTTCACTTTCTAGAACATAACGAAACAGTATACTATTTTTAAGAATTGTTATTAATACCGTCCAGGAAGTATGGAAGACATTGAAACATTTTTACGGGGACTCGAAGATTGCAATGTGCCGAGCACAAACTCTGCTCGAAGAGCACACTTTCGTAAAATGTTTTTCGCGTTAAAAATGTTAAGAAAAATTTAAGATTCTTCTCCTTCTTCTTTTTTTAAATTTTAATTCTTCAGAATTAATAAACAAAATGTTCTTTCTGTCTGCGTTCAGGCACATTGACCGGAAAAGTAAAAGTTCAAAACATTCTGAACGGCTTCTATGAATATTTATATCGCCTATCCTCCAAATCCAATTACAGAACATATTCGCGAAGATCGTTTCGTTTTCTATGAAACGCTTTCTATGCCCGGTAAAAATAACTGAACAATGCTTATTTCTTTCTAGCACGAGCGTTATAATTGCTTAATGATTAGCCGTTCGCGGGAGAAAAAAAAAAATTACACGTTCGTTGCACATTTTAATCGGAATGATACATCTGTAACAACGTCGCGTACTATTTCCATTCTGCGTGAAATCATTAATATTCATTTTCTTTGAATTCAGATTGGAATCATGGCCGGTCTCGATGCACAGGCGTTTGCATAGGAGTTTCTACTTTGAAAAACTAAATTGTTCCTAAACTAAATTGTTTTGACATACGCATTTCTAATTTCAGATTTTATCCCCACAACTTCCCCACCCCAACAATCAGAAAAATCGAGAAAGCGTTGCGATAATTATTGCATAATGTTCTACGACATTCCGTCGTTCGGTTCCATCGGAGCGTTAATTGTTTGTTTAATACGCGCAAGTGTGCATCAGAATTATCCTAATCTTGCGAGGCCAGGCCTTCGGGTACGCAATTTGCCTGTGTGCATAATGCACAGAGTATTCCGGATACAAAATTAAATACCCTCGGTTATTAAAAAGAATTTTTCATATTTTCGCATGGTGGCTTGTAAAAGCTGCCTGTGGTCGGAATATCGATACGTTCCAAACTTGGTACATTCGTTAATTAATCAACGCTCATATCGATTCTGTACTGTATCTATTTTAGGACTAAAATTACCGGATAGGTCAATACCTATTTCAAATCTGTCCCCCTCGAATTGCGAGTTTGAAAAATGATTAGATTCATTTGTTTCTGCGCACATTGCAATGAAGGTCGCATCGAGTACCATCGAATGGTCTCCAATCATTTTTCCAAAGAACTAAAAACGATCGATCGTTGATACTTTTACTGCATACTATTCGATAATGCTACAAAAGACAGACTTCACCGGTGCAACTAACTTATTGACAACAATTTTGCAAGGCCTCAAAAAGCAGTGAAAATCAGTCGCTTGAAAGAGATTGGTTGTTCTGGTGTAAACTTTAACTCGATTATTTTAGCGAAGGAAAAATCATTTCTGGAAGTAGGAATATTCGAATAGATAATAATTACGAATACTAAATATTATTTCATGTCTGTTAAAAATACAATATACTCCCGTATAACCTGGTTAAAAAGACTGCATACAGGGTGTGTCCCGAAAGTATTATATTTCCTTGAAAGATGTGATTCCTGACGTCATTTGTAATAACTCTTTCCTTTGCGAAAATGCTCTCCGCTGGTTCGGTAAAGAGTTATTAACGAAAAACGCGGACCAATCAGAATGCCGCTACGGGAAACGGTCTCGCTGAGAGCGGCGTTGGCATTGGCCGGGTGGGAATCCATCCACTGTATCGGCGCTCTGATTGGTCCGTGTTTTTCGTTAATAACTCCTTAACAAACCCGCGCACAACAATTTCGCAAAGGAAAAAGTGGCTTCAAACGGCCAGAGGAATCATCTCTTTCGAGGAAGAACAATATTTTTCCAAAATGCGGAAGACACATACAAAACTGGCTTTTTAAACAATTCTTTTATCACGTTCTACAAGAGCCTAATTTGGTACTGTGATAGAGAACATGTAATTAAGAGCGTACGAGAAATGTTGAATTACTCGATACAGAGATTATGGGAATGAAACGAGGCGAAGTGTGCGTGAGATCTTGCGCTATTATTTCACTGTTCCTTTTTTGATCGCAGGCCTAACGAAATCCCCTTGGTTTTTCCAGGGTTAAGCGGTTACAGGCCAACGCGCCGGATCACAATTAGAAACTCGTCGAGTTTCGCTCCTTAAATACGGCCGACGGAAAATCCCTTTTTTCCCAACCGTGAAAGTAGTTAATTATCATTCCTCTTCGATTTCGCGGGGCCTGCGGACGGTAGGATACCGTAACCGAAGAAGAAATCTGGTTTTAATTGGACCGCGTACCAAGCGGAACACCGCTGCCGGTTTTTAAAGCGGCGCGACTTCTGCCGGCACGCGACTAAGGTTCGCGGCCTAAAGCGACCGGCAACAAAACGATTCGCGAGCTGATACCAAGATAGAGAACAAGGAAGCTTCATCGAGGGGCTGAATCGGCGCGATAAGAATAATAGGGCTGGCAAGTTCGATCGGATCGAAGCGGAGCCGCTGCGCAGCCCGATACGATCTCCCATTTCGGTGGCGCGCACACTGCGGACAAATCGACTGTTTGCGGCACTTCTCATGGTTCGGTTATTAATGCATATATAGAGGAAAGTTTTTACAGACAATTATATTTACCAATATAGTTTATAATTTTAACGAAAAGAAAATTTTTAGAAAAAAATGTATCATTAACCCTTAGCACTCGAGTGGTGACACTGAAGCACCACGAGAAAACAATTTTAGAAAAAGAAAAAATTTATTATTAAGAATTAAGAAATTTAGTTTTAAAAACTAACGGGTTTAGAACAAAATTAATAGTAAATGAACCATATGTAAAATTAAGAATAATAAACTAAAACAAATTATAATACTAGTGAATAAAATGAATAAACTGACCACAAAATGCTATACGAGTCATTCTCAGTACTTTGACTGCGACTCCAAACCATTAACTTTCGTGATCTTGCACATTTCGATCTATCCTTACATTTTTATTACTTTTTCAATATTTATAAGACATATATTAAAAACAAATTAAAAATACATAAAAATGATTGGTATGTAATTATTGCTGTTCGGCGCACACTGCGGACAAATCGACTGTTTGCGGCACTTCTCATGGTTCGGTTATTAATGCATATATAGAGGAAATGTTTTACAGACAATTATATTTACCAATATAGTTTATAATTTTAACGAAAAGAAAATTTTTAGAAAGAAAAATTTATCATTAACCCTTAGCACTCGAGTGGTGACACTGAAGCACCACCAGAAAACAATTTTAGAAAAAGAAAAAATTTATTATTAAGAATTAAGAAATTTAGTTTTAAAAACTAACGGGTTTAGAACAAAATTAATAATAAATGAACCATATGTGAAATTAACGATAATAAACTAAAACAAATTATAATACTAGTGAATAAAATGAATAAACTCAAGAAAATGCGATCCGATCTAAATTTGGTTACTGATGCATATGCAATGGTAATTGGTCAGAGAAAATTAAATTTAACAATAAAATGAATAAGTTGAAAAACCAAAGAAATTATTTTTATGCATAAAAAAAATTGTTAAATGATTTTTAAATGAATAATAACATGCATTTCCTGCTAATAAAGAGTTCTTTCTGCCAAAGGAAATTTTCGTGCATCCTCAAATAAAAATGTAGTGAGATTTGCCGATTTGTCCGCACTGTGGGCGCGTGTCGGCGCGGATGAATTGGCGGCGAGTCCTAGGAAATGGGCGAGGTATCGATTTTCCAAGGGCGTATACTTTCCCGTGGCTCAGGAATTAATTCCGCCCTTTTCGAGCAACGAGCCGAATTTTATTGAGACAGAAAGTCTCAAGTTTCCTTCCTTCGAGGGGGGATTCTCGTGTAAAAAAGGAAAATCGACTAACATTTTAACATTTATTCTTTTTTCTTTCTCTAGAAAACAGCTTTCGAAAAAAGACGGACAAGTACCGTGAGCTTTTTCCACCCCCTGAAAAATCAATCCTGTAGACCAACGATGGGCAACCCTCGGGCCACACTTGGCCCGCCGGGACCCAGCGGCCCGCGGGCGTTCGGGACAAAAATCATAATTTCTAAACTAATCAATTTTCTACAGAAGTACCTTAATACTTTTGTCAAGAGAATAAAAAGCTGCATTGATTTGCATAAAAACACGATGAAAACATGCATGATTTCATGATAAAAATTGTAGTCACCTCTATGCGTTTCATTGAATAAAAACTTTCATGCAAATTTTCATTGACATAATTTATTGTCAGCCGAATACTGAGTAACTGTTATTGGAAATATTTTATAGAATGCTAAATTATCTAATACTTACCCAATATTTTTACAATATATTATCTAATATTAAAATACTGACAGATCAAATTTTTAAAAAACGAATACATTCGACAAACTAAAATTATTTGATTAGCACGTTTAATTTTTGGCTCACTGCAGTCCGCGAATTGCTCATCGTTGCTTTAGACCGACGATAGACTGCAGTAAGTAGCTCTAAAGGCGTTGGTTTTCTTTAAAAATTCATGCCAACGAAGTAGGTGATGCGCCAGTTAGTACGGCTAATACAATTGTTTGCGTTCTGAGTTTGCGGTGGTTATAGTTCGTGAACGAAAGAATATGTTCAAGTGCAATCCGTCCACGGATCGTCCTTGAGCCGTGGTAATCGAATGAAACCGATTTAAAGAAGAAAGAGAAGAAAAAAATAAGGCCAATAGCAACGCCAACGGCGTGATCTAATTTCCATGTGTACACGAACTGCTGCGGAAACGGGTGGGTCACACCTGGCTTCCTCGTCGTATCTATTTGTGTATGCCGCGGCATAATAACGGCAATCCACATTTCGGCTGACCGGCTTCCATTCGACTATATTCATCGTCAAGTTCTCGGTGAGGCAAAAAGATGACAATTAGCTGGCGCCCGTCGGCATATCTCACTACATTTTTATTTGACGACGCACGAAAATTTCCTTTGGCGGAACTCTTCATTAACAGGAAATGCATATTATTATTCATTTAAAAATCATTTAACAATTTGTTTCATACATAAAAATAATTTTTTTGTTTTTCAAATTATTAATTTTATTGTTAAATTTAATTTTCTCTGACCAATTACCGTTGCATATGCATACTTTCCTCTATACATGCGTTAATAACCGAACTACGAGAAGTGCCGAAAACAGGCAATTTCGAAAAAATATCAAATTCTGCACGTATCGCGAATAGACTGAAACACGGAGGCCGTTAACGATGCTTGTAATTAAGGTTAACGAATATCAGAAAGAAACAGCAATTGCTAAATAGATACGCACCAGTCATTCAGAGTCTAGTCGAACCTGAGCAAAATGGAGATTTATTGCCCGCCAACGCGCAGACGTTGTGCCATCGAAGTCGGAGAAAAAGCGAATCGAAATTGGCATGATTGGTACGAAAGATTGGTATGATATAAAGAACCAACAATAAACAAGAATAAGAAATTCATTGACCAAGGGATCTCTACGAAAAACTGAAAAATTAGATCCACTAAAGAATTATTTGCAAAGTTCGATCAGATATGCAATGAACAAAAATTGGAATTACCTGAATGAATTGCTCTCCTTAGCATGTACTCGTGAACCTCATAGACGGGCATAAAAGTCTTTTATGTGAATTAAATGCAAAATGGAAAAACATGAAGCTACTAAAAGAAGGCAACTACTATTCCCAGGACCGTACAGATGCAACCAAAACCAAATAAATGTGTATCGCTAACTTGACCTGACTGCGAGCTGTGTACAGAAACGATAAAACCTGTTCGAAATAAAATTCTCGATCGGCGCTGCTGTTTCAAAGAAAAAGCAACAATAGAGATACGCTCGACGCGCCCACACGTTCGAAAAATAGAAGGAACGGCTAAAACGTCGGGCTTGGCACCTGGAGAAGCAGCGACCGATCCGCCAAGAAGACATTCCTGACGAAACGAGAGGCTCGAACCGGTCCGAAAAACGTGCGAACGGTCAATGCGGGGTACAAACCGAGCGGTCCACGGGGGATTTCGAGTTTGCTCGCGATCGGGATCGTCCGAATCGAGTCCCGGTTCCGATCGGGATGAAAAACGGCGGGGAAAAACGTCGGTGAACATCCACGGTTTATTTTTAACGACGGTGTCCCGGGGCCTCGCGAGCCTCTCTCGGCACAGGGGAACATCCGACGTGAAACCGTGGACCGGCGAGTCCCGTTCGGGACACGTTCCGTCGGACACGTTCCGCGTGTGTGCGTGCTCGTAAAATCGAGCCCGTGGTTTTTCCGACTTTATGTCGGCGTAGTGTCGACGAACTATTGATTCGCCGCGGTTGCTCATGTGCCTAGGCAGCGCGTCCCAGTGCCGTACCGTTTCCTCCGAACGGACCTCCGACGAAGACGGTTCTGCACCCCTGAATTCTCTTTTATTTCCCTACCACCCCCTCCATTTTTTTTTTTAGTCTATTCTTAATCTTCTAGGAACGTCTGTGTACGTCTTTGTAGAAAGTAAAAGCTTTCTACATGAAATAGAATAGAAATTTCTTTTTCCTTCAATAATCTTGATAAATTGATGATACTTGCAATTGTTCGAGTCGTTCAAGGCTTACAGTTAGCCATCTTAGGTGTGCTTATTTTCTTACATTGCTATTTTCTAAATATTTCGAGAACATGAGGCTGTACATATTGGAACGTTTATGCTCACTGGAATGTATAATAATTTGTAAATATTTATTTTTAAAACACTTCGTTTGCTGGTAGACAGGTCGTTTAAGGCTTACAGTCAGCCATCTGAGGTGTGCTTATTTTCTTACATTGCTATTTTCTAAATATTTCGTAATGCGAGAACATGAGGATGTACACATTAGAACGTTTATGCTCATTGAAATTTATAATAATTTGTAAATATTTATTTTTAGAGCACTTCGTTTACTGGTAGACTGACTCGTTTTTTGTCATAAAAGCATAAAATCCGTCTTCTCGTAACACTTTCATTTTGTTTAGTTATGAAAAATAGTCTAAACCATCGACAGATTATAGTGACTTCGTACAAGGTCGATGAAAGGAAACCTACAGTTGGGCGTCGTCCCTGAAGGATCAAAGCGATTTAAGGGTGAGGAATAAAATTCACCCTTCGAGACGTAAAAGCATTCCAAATCGATTTCTCGCGCAGAAAGAAGTTGTAATTCGGGGATTAAATATTTTTTCGCATAAAATTTCGATTTCAGTCGATGTTGATGATCCGACAAGAACGCGTGCCCTTGGCACAACGGAGCACATGTTCGCTTAGGCTTGTCCGTCATATTTTTAGATTTATCCAGGCGACACAACTTCGCCATCGAATGTGTTGAAAGTGATGGTCTCCAGGCTAGTTTTACCTTCGCGAAAAATTTTAACAATGTCCCGGTAATAGCGCCAGACAAACCGAGCACTGATATCGATGTGCTTCAACGTTCGGTTAATTGTTCGAAAAGGACAGCCGATTGTCTTAACAGTAAGCACTTCGAGACACACATATACAATTAGCCAGAAAAGCTTTAGCGGAAACGGATATGGCCTCGAGTGCATGAACCTGAGCCGAATATACAGTAACGAGCGAAACTGAGGCTACACTATTTCAAGCAACATAACTTTTGAAAAATTAGACCGAATCACTTGAATGTTGTCGAGAAGTTAGAAGGGTTAGTTTATTAGACGAGGTGTAAAAAATTTTTAAAAAGTTGGTTTCTTCAGCTTCTTTTATCTGAGCCTGTATTGAACATTTAAAAAATGTGTTTGATTCGCTTAAATAAATTATATCCATGCTGAAAATTTCATCGATATTGGTTAATTCGTTTACGAGTTATAAACGATTGAAAGTGCGATTTTTAAGTCGAATATCGTGAAAAATGGCAATTTTTGGACTTTTAAGCGTTTAGAACTCGTAATCGAATTAACCAATATCGGTGAAATTTTCAGCATAATTTATTCGAGAGAATCAAATCACTTCAAGTCATTTGTTCTAATTTTGAAAAAGTTATGTTGCTTCAAATAGCGTAGACTCGGTTTTGCTCGTTACTGTACATGTCGCATTACGCACAGACGTGGCGCGTATAGGGCGTTTCCGAAATCGCAATAGTCAGAAGGGGTGTAGGGTGAAGCACCCAATTACTGTGGGGGTACCAATCACTGTGCCCATATTGATTACACTTATTTCTAAAGCGTAATGAATTCCAAAAACAGTTACATAACTACACAGCGAACCTTTACGCAAAATACAAATTTTCCATCCGAATTGCAGCAAACTGGAGTGAAAAAGAAATTTTGTTGTATTTTTAAATTCTTCCAATGTTTTTACCGTTTCTAATTAGACCTACCCATTTTTGTCAAACATGCATAAAGTCCATATATAACATACACATTGACTGATTTTAATGAAAAGAACGTAATATCACTTTTTTAATATTCGTCATGCTTTAAAAATAAGTATAATTAATATAGGCGCAGTAATTCGTACCCTCACAGCAATTGGGTCCCTTATGTGAGAAAGTTAGGTGAAAGTATCCGTTCAATTTTTGAGTTTAGGAGTTTTTCTTCTTTTAGTCCGTCTTTGTACCTTTTTAATAGAATATGTTGTATAATATTTGAAAACGTAACAACAATTAAGTAAATAGATAGGAATGCCTCTATCTCCCGAGAGTTAAGAGGAATGAAAAATAAAATAAAAAATCTCTATTTTCACCAAAAGGATAGTCGTTCTTTCATTCGTCTCTTCTATGGAATCGGTTGTTGTTTCCGACTCGTTTTCCGCGTAGAATCGTCTCTTTCCAGGTTGTACTATGATTATGAAGACACCCTACACGTATACTTCGTCGGGAATATACATTTAGGCTCCTTTTAGGAGAGTAACCATTGCCGGGCGCCAAGACGCTCGGATCAATAAGGCAGCAACCTTGCGATTGCTACCGATGCTACGACGAAACTTTCGGTTTTCATAGCGAGGTTGATACTCCCGTACTACGCATTTTCTTCTCCGATCTACAAGAAAACGAATCACTTAACATTTAACAACTATTTCTGTCCAGTAAGCTTTCAAACAGATTTAACCCGAACTCATAAGTTTTTCTTGTATTTATTCTCCATTTTGATACAGTTAACTACGTCTACTTAACTACAGTGTTTTGTTTTCAGGTTTCATTCGCAGACATTTCGCAGACTTCGTCTTGAATAATATTTATATCCAAACTATCCTATTGTAATGAAACATTGTTATTTATCCGAGGAAACACCTTCTACAAACAAGCGTTCGCGATGTCCGAGTTTAAAGAATAAATACTGTCGACCAACAATATTCCCAGAAAGTGTATTACAGTAATCTAAAGGAACCTTTACTCGAATATACCTAACAAAAATACTAATATAAGTATAAAACTTTCATCTATTTTGCTGTAAAGCATCGGAAGACTCGTGTGAAGTTCCATTTTGTTCGTGGGAACAACGCAAAACGTAAATTCGCCGCAATAAATAAATGTCATAATTTGACCGGTAGGAATAAACCTTCCGGCGTGGCTATCGATCGGAAGTTCACTGACTTTGCGCCCTGTACGCGACATTATGCGGTGAGAAATTGGTCTACACAAAACGTGTCTCATTCGTAAAAGCGATTCACGATTTCTTCCGAATTATGCTCAGAAACAGCGAATAATCCGGAATAGTTCGAACCATAAACTTAATTATATAAAAGTATAAACTGATATACAGAATCGCGGAATAATCGATGCAGCAGCCGCCTCACAGCTTCCGTGAAAACGTCGCTGCAACCGGAAGATTCGAGCGACACGGAGTCCCCGGAGGTGTTTCTCAATAATGTTCGCCTAAGCAGACATTACGCTATTTTTTAGCCGCCACCGATTACGCTATTTTCGTGCAGGATATCTGTTTACCCTTCGGCGATATTAATTATCGACCGATTACCGGCCGGCCATTTCTCAACTTTCCCTATCGCGATTCGTTCTCCGCCGTTTGCAGAAACGATTACGTCCGCGTGCCGGTTACATCTTTATGTAACCCGTGTCCTATGTCGAAACGGTATCGGTTGTTCGTCGCTGAATTCACGAACGTCCTTGTACGTGCTATTTAATTCATAATTCGTCGTTAAATAATTCATGAAAAGCCGGTGCTAAGCACCGTGGCGAAGTTATCGAGGGATATATTTCGAGCGCTCCTGTGCTGTCGATGGACTTTTCGAGATACGAGGAAATATCGAATGACGACGCGAAGGTGCAATTGATGCTGCACGGTGGTAACAACAATAGACGAGCCGGGTCCCAATTCCCGGATTCGCTCCACCTTCAGGACGATCTATTCCGACGCAATATTTATTTACGCGGCGCGACGCTCGATCGGTAACGAGCTCGAGAGCCGCCGCGGAAAACGGGCGAGGATAAAAATAAAGATCGGCGAACTGACCTGCAGGTGGATGGGCACTTTCTTCACCGGCGTGCTCATCTTCGACCGTTCGGAGTCTGTCTGTCTGTCTTGCCTCAGGGGGACAGAGAAAAACAACAACTGTTCACACAATCGTACCGTTCCGCGACGTGCACTTCGCAACCGGGATCCACGAACACTGATCTCTCTCTCTCTTCTCTCTCGCTTCCCGGGAAGAAAAACGCGTTCTCACACGAGAGCCTCCACGGTAGAAATCAAAAGGCGCAAGATCGAATCGAATCGAACAATCGACTGCGACTGACGCTACGTGTGCGCGCCGCGAGACGGTGGTAAATTTTCCTCCCTCCCTGTTCCCTTTCGGCCCGGCCGAGGGTGGGGGATCATCCCCACTGAAGATAACCCGTCACATGTCCTGCGAACTTAAAAAGCCCGTGCGCATATTCGGAATTTTGTTCGAACTTGTCCTTTACTGTATCCCAGTTAGCCAAATGGCCACACGACTTATGTATTGACTTAATGTAAGACTTATGTATTTGGTAGCAAACCCTGCTCGAAGCAGAATTTGCTCCTCATTTGGTAGGAATTTAGCGAGAAATTTTGGCGCGAAATTCATACTCAAATGCGGGAACAGATGGATGTCAAAATCCTTGCGAAGTCTCCACGTAAAATTCCTTGAGGAATCGTGCGGTGTTTGGAGCCAAAATTTGGGTTCGTTATAGAGGGCAGGTACGTCGCACTAAGAGCGGACGTAACCTTGTTTTAACAGTAAATATCGGGAGAAATTGAAGTAAATCTTCCTGTGTAGGATGCGAAGATATTTTATTTAAGTTTCGGTGCGTAATAAAGATCCAGTTAGCCAAATGTCCACTCGACCAAATCGAGTGGAACGTGTGCTGCACGCATTGCGAGCAAAAGATTTATGTACTTGGTAGCAAACCCTGCTCGAAACAGAATTTGGTCGTCATTTGGTAGGATTTTGGCGCCAAAATTTGTCGGCAAATTCATGCTCAAATGCAGAAACAGATGGATGTCAAAATCCATGCGAAGTCTCCACGTAAAATTCCATGCGAAATTATGCGATATTTGGAGTCAAACTTTGGCTTCGTTATAGAGGGCAGGTCCGTCGCACTAAGAACAGACGTAACCTTGTTCTAACAGTAAATATCGGGAGAAATTGAAGTAAATCTTCCTGCGTAGGGTGGGAAAAGGTATCTTATTTAAGTTTCGATGCGTAATAAAGATATGGCTCATTTGAACGTTCTGCTATGAAATACAATTTTCAAAAGAACGGAAAAATTCGTTTACGGTCGAACCACCGGACCTGACAATATTCTTTATTGTACGTACAGTTTCAAATAATAATTGTTGTTGAAAATTGAAATACCTATTTAACGCTATTTTTATCTTGAAATTCATTTATACGAACTGTTGTTGGCTCCTTTGAACGTTCTGCTATCAAATACAATTTTCAAAAGGGCGGAAAAATTCGTTTACGATCGAACCACCAGACGTGACAATATTCTTTATTGTACGTACAGTTTCAAATAATAATTGTTGTTGAAAATAGAAATACCTATTTAGCGCTATTTTTATCTTGAAATTGATTTATAAGAACTGTTGTTGGCTCCTTCGAACGTTCTGCTATGAAATACAATTTTCAAAAGGGCGGAAAAATTCGTTTACGGTCGAACCACCGGACGTGACAATATTCTTTATTGTACGTACAGTTTCATTCATTTGTTATTTATACCAGACATAAAGTTTAAGTAATCGTAACCAAAATTAGTATTTGAAATCGTTAAAGCGTTTTAGAAAACAATATTCTATTGTATTCGCGAGACTGCAGTGACTATATATATTTTAATTTTAATTTTAATGCCTACCACTGACGACGCTGTCAGCAGATTTTAGTTCCAGTTGGTAATACAGGATGTGACACGAAAATGGTAATGGGATTACGTGACCCCACAAACGTGGGACACGAAAATGCATTGGATGTTAGGTCTATCCTGTATCTCGTCTGTGGTATTAATTTATTGTGTATATATATCGAAAAGATTTAATATTGAAAAATTCCGTTGGAAAAATTTAATTTTCGAACCACGTAGAATAAGATAACAATTAAATTAATGTACATTTAACATTTCATACTTGTCGATTTATCCGTACATGTTATTATAAAATCATTCTCTCTCTCTCTCTCTCTTTCTGCTGCATATATTTTATAGACTTGTATTATATTTTAGATATACATTACTGATAAATTTGTGATTGATTTCGCAAATTTTAAAATTTCTTTTCTGTCATAATCAACATAAAAATAATATTTATAACGACCGATACATTCCCGCGAAAACGTTGCATCGCCATTTTCATTTAAACATGGCTATACGGCTGCATATGAAACAAGATGTATCTGAAACGAAAGAAAATGTGTTACACCTAATGCCGTGCAAAATTCATGGCAACGAATCTGCAAACGTTTCTTTCTATTTTAAACCTTACATTCGTAAAGTTGATGATGACCGTAAGTTTGTTGATATTTAAATCTGTACATAGTAGAAACTGTATTTTGCATGCAGAGAGTAACTTCTCTGGAAGCGTTATTATATTTTTAGATATACAGAAAGATCGTTTAATATTACTTATTCTGCATGCACTGCTCGAACTGATTGCATTAAGAACACATAAACATTGCACTAGTTAATTTTAGGTTACAATAACGTATTATTTGTTCACAGATTACAATTCTTCATTTCGTGGATATCCTCTTCAAGGAAAAAAGATAAGAATACCGTCAGGATACAAAGGTATCACATTCCTTGAACACAAGAAACCAGACGTGGAAAACATGGAAAGGAATTTATATTCTGCAGGAACATTTTCACATTTCACCTATTGGAACTATGATAAAATTCCATCGAAAAATGATGCTCTAGTAGCGGCAATTGATTGGATTGACATAGCTGAAGCAGTAAGTATCGAATTGAACAAAAATAATTCAATAAAGTAGTATTTTCACTTTGCGTATCGATTTATATATACATACATCTTTTTCAGCTACATTCTACAGAATCATGATCGAAGTAATAACATTTAACAGAAAAGCGCGAGACACCGTTAAGTAATTAAGTTATAATTATTTTTTGTATTTTGTTATAAATAGGAGTGCAAATAAATATTTTTTATATTTCATGTATATTATAGTTTATTAACCATATTTTCATATCATGAGCATATATTCTTGTCATACATAACAGACATCTTATATTTTCTTATGAAGTATGGGAACATCGCAAATGATCTTTGGTTTAATTAGGAAAGCTGTTTCAAAAGTGTGCAGTCTTTTATAGGATAAATAGTATATTTGTAATTTATTTTCTTATTCTTTTAAATATATAAAATTGCAATAAATGTGTAAGCATTTATCATTTTCTTTTTAGCACAGAAGAATTTTCCTTGTTACATGTGGTATTGCTAAATATACTATATGTATTTTTTAATACTGTTTTTTTTTATGCTATCAAAGATATAGAGCATTAATCTTATATTAATAATCAGTGGGTATAATCCTTAGTCAAAAATGTGTTATCGTGACATTGCATATAGCTACTTATATGTGGTCGTGTTTGTATAAAATTCATATAAAATGCATTTCTTGAAACTATGTGAAGTACACTGGCAGTCCTATAGATTTGTAATGATTACTTGGTAAGAAATATTGTATACATGCATAGTTTCTACCAACTTTTATAAATATATATTTATAAAAGTTCATATAATTCTGTTTTCATGTACAATGGCAGTGTTGGAAGAGAAAACAGTTTTTCAACACGAAAACCAAGAAACATCCGATATACATTAAAAGTAATATTAACAAAACCAATTAAGTATCTATGTTAACTTGAAAATAGTATAAGTATAGTCCATATACAAAATAATATGTAATCACTCAAATGTTTCGGAAAAATTACTGATATGACACAGTGGAATCAATCTTAAACTAGAAATCTTAAATAAAATACTGTTGGTTCATAAATACCTCGGTACACATATAAGTGACAGTACTATAAAATGTTTTCACTCCTAGAAGTCCTTCGATAAACCTACGAAACCTATGTACAACTGTATTATGATTCTATTACACAGCTAATCTAAAAATAGGTCCACAATATATCACTTTACTTCAGTTTAGCAAAAGCACCCCAATATTTGTTTACAAAATTAAGAAGTAAATTTGTGATATTTTGTAATACTATCAAAACGAAAGCAAATTGATTACTCTGCCTACCATGTGAGAAGACATTTAAAACAAAAATACGTGTTTTCGGTCCTATAACATTATGTTAGGATATTATAAATTCTGTATAGTTGCTAAAACTATGTGTACGCAATAAGTAATTTATCCTTTTCTACTATTGCACGGTTTTCATTTTGTACCCTGATTTTTAGGTGTTTCTTTGCCACATTTCAAATGAACTAATTACTAAAAGAAGTATACAACGATTTCAACTAAATTAAGTACGAGACATATTAAACATTAAATGTGGAACTTTCAGATGCAAAATCTGTTTTTCAGAACACAAAATACTTATAACCCCACGTATTGTCCAAGTTGCCCATTCTTTCGTAATCTTGTACTGGAGTCATTTAATTATATACTTGTGCCAACAAAACGTTCTGTAAAACCGCTGATTAAATATTAAAAAAAATATATATACATGCACAATCTTACTATCACATAAAGTTTTAAGAAAAATTATAGAAATTTCAATAATTCGTATAGAGCATTTACTTAATTATTCTGTACATTGACTAAAATTGGAAATTTTTTAAACTTTTACACCAAAAGTTATTTCTATTTTCATAATCGTTTTATGAAAATGTGCCTAATTCATTTGTCTGTTCTTGATGGTATTTGTTTTGGTCTTGTTGTTGCTTGATAAAAGCGCTCAATCTGTTAAGCAAGAACTGTTTATCGTGGCCCTCCAATACCAATTGATTCTTCAAAACTCTGACCATATGTTGGTTCGCTACTGAGACTGCGTAATAATAATACAAAAGTAAGATAAGAACAAAAAATGCTGGCACGCCAAATCCAGCGGTGCTAAGAAAATATAAAATCGATTGAAGCCAAACAGGAAACTGTGAGAATGTCATAATCAGTAACTCCCACACTGACCTAAAACCTCTGAACGGACCGCAGGATTTTGATGGCATTATTTCTGCGATAGAATATCCAATTGGGATTATAGACAGAATAAAAGAAATTAATAAAATAAACATGAAAAGTGAATTCGATTTGCTCGCTCTATAAATTTTACTCGATGGAGTACTGTTCACCAAGCAAGCGAACTTCTTAATGTAGAACAACACGAATGTACCAAATACTGCAATCACTGGCAGTAAAGGGGCGAAGAAACACCCAAGCCAACAGATTGTTTGTAAATAAACTACGTCCAATACGTGCTTAGGTAAATCGAACTCTTGTTCTCCGAAAAATCTTAGCACTTTGTTTTCTGTGTGCTTCGCTATTAAAGACCTGGGAAAATTCACGAAAAATGTCATGATAAGCTGGAGAAGAAGATCGGTTATATAGAGTTTAAAAAATTGTTGCCCCACGAACGTTTCCCAACATTCTGGCCGACGTTGACTAGTACATTCGTCATCCAATACCTCGCTTGTAATTATTCTGTAAAATGACGTAAGTAACACGGCAAGAGAAGAGAGCCGCAGAAATACTGTTCTGAAAAGAGTTATACGCACAACGAACGACGGACTATAATTTTCTAGAGTAACTAGGTATCGAAATAGAAACGGTACAGTAAGGTTTAGAGCAACTATGCAAATGTATGGAAGAAATTCAAGGAGTAACAAAACGATTTTTGTTAATGATATATATCCTACATTGTGACTCTCAGCTGATTGTTCGGAAACTTGATCGAAAGAAAATTCAAATATATAGTAAATAAATGTACCGCAACTACACAATATGGTAAAAACAATTACATTAACAAATAGGCGCATAAGAAAAAATTTTGTTTTCTCCTCCCTTGTTCGATTCTGTCTTTCTTCTTCCAATCTTTCTGTTTCTAAAAATCCCTTCATCTCGTTGTACAACGCTTTGTGCTTCTCGGCTGCGGACTTTTCATTATGTATGCAGTAATCCCAACCACCAAAAACTAAATTGCAATACCGATAGAATTGACCTTCGTTTTCAATAACCCTTTGTTTAAAACCTTTAGCGGCTGACTTCACTATCGCGACCAAGCTAAAGATAAATATACCAATAGTGGTACAAATATAAGATAACGGCAAATTATAAAGAAAACCGGAAGCGTTGTAGGTCATACGGCTGTACGCACCGTAAAATAGTAAAGTGTATTCCAAAATGCCAGTAAGCTGTACATAATCTGTTATACTATTACTTTCTTGGGTCCTATTCCAATACCGCTCCGAGCAGCAAGATATGCTGTGATTACTATTAGGATTAATGCATAACTCTTCTTCTGGCGCATCAAACGCTATTGCAGGTAATGCAATGAATAAGAACATGAGTAAAAATAATGAAATATTGAGATACATCAGCCATTTGATGAACAAAAAGTATGCTACTATCCCCATTCCAAAATTTCCTCCAATTGTTTTCAAGCTTTCGTTCCATAATTCCATTTTTGAATATGCTTCTTTCATCCTGATACGAAATTGTTGCCAAGCTTTCCTTCGTTGCCATTTCAGTTGTTCGAAACCTTGCAACCTTAATTTCGTAGCACTCTGAAATGTGTAAACTCGCGAATTAGTCAATCATTCTTCCGATCAATATGATAGCATTACACAGCTTACCTGTAATTGATTTTTCAACTGTATCTTTTGTGTCATGCATATGGGCATAGCTTTGATTTGCATTATCTCTTCCCACGTACGCTCTTCGTTTGATAAATTCTCTGATAAGTCCGGCAACATAGACACAGCTACATCGTGCACATTCGTTGACATGCGTCTTGACGTAGTTGTACCACGTGATCTTGTACTGGTACGCCTTCTTAATGTTGTTTTCGTGTCGTTACGTATTCGTTTAGCCGTAGCTGATACAAAGCGATATTAA
Organism: Halictus ligatus; assembly: GCA_028454255.1. Lineage (NCBI taxonomy): Eukaryota > Metazoa > Arthropoda > Insecta > Hymenoptera > Halictidae > Halictus > Halictus ligatus. The sequence continues at coordinate 1,859,194 of CM052131.1, forward strand.
GTATATAACAATTTCTATGATTTGTAACAATTAAGATATGTAAACACTTACCAACACGAGACTTTTTACTCGGTAATAAGGTTGCTATGTGGGAAGGGTCCCTTTGTAAAACTTGCTGCAAATCAGCTTCAATAGCTGCCGGATACCGCTCCTGGTAAAATTCGGCACCTGCTTCTTCCCATCCTTGCCCTCTATCGCAAGCGCGTTTCTTCCTTTCTCCACCGGACATCCTTCTTTGTTCGCAGTGATCGTAATTTAGAAACGCAACACCCTTTCAAAGCCTTATACGTAAAAGTTAAACAGAAATTATTATCTTAAAACGCACGTTCAATTAAATAATCGAATTCACTTACGATGTATCGAATATTCTATTTATATACGCATTAATTATTATTTCGCACGTTTTTGAACCAATTGTTAATGATTTATTGCAAAAACAAGATTGATAATAAATTGATACAGAAATTATTATTTTAAAACGCACGTTCAATTAAATAATCGAATTCACTTACGATGTGTCAAATATTCTATTTATATACGCATTAATTATTATTTAGCACGTTTTTGAACCAATTGTTAATGATTTATTGCAGAAACAAGATTGATAATAAATTGATGTGTCTTCACGTACGATAATACTTACCTGAGATTAGTCAGTCAATCAAATGTTTCTTAAACGTGTCATTGCTCGATGAGATCTTCTTGCTACACAGATTAATTCAAATTATTATAAAAAAATAACACTGCAATGGATAAACACTCGCGTTTAAAACCCCAATGGCACTGTGCACTGTGTCGTTTTGTAAACTGTGACGTATGTAGTTGCGCGAAATGTTTGAGCGGTGTGTGTGTACTCGTTCACATCAATGTAAGTTTTATGCGACCGTAGAACACTGCACCTGATTCTTGAAAATAGATAAACGAAGATAAGCGTAATGAATCATTAGGAAACACACTCATTGACATTTTGTTTTCCCGTATATCAGATTCGTTGTATTCCGCAACAGACGACCGATAAGAGGACAATGGGACATGAACCAAGAGGAGTGTAGAAGGTAGTCATCTAGTCATGTGATTATAAGAAAAAAACAACAGCAAAGAATGTATGAATTCTTGCGCAAATATTTTTTTTTATTGAATCCTTGGTATTTTCAATTACTCATAATCCACTTAATGAAAAAATTTATTTAAACAGTTGATCTATAAATTCTTTGAGATTCCGTGAACACGTAAATGCGTAAGTATTGGCAATATTTTGTAAAATGGAATAAAATAAATTAGTCTCATATTTTTTGACGCAATACACTTCACTTCAACGCTTCACAAGCTAGAAAACATCATAAATATAATATAAATAATAATTATTGATCGAATTTCTACGAACTAAATGATTCAAGTGAACATTAAAAACAATATCAAAACTACTAATTTCTTTAAAAATTAGTATTAATTCTTTCAATTATTTATATTTTACATAGCATCTGAAGACTTAGCAAGAAATACATAATCAAATTAAGCATAACTTGATATAGATTACTGTTCCTGATTATTATGCTTTGTTAATGCAGACATTACTAAATACTATATGATATCATGATGTAAGAATAATATTTTACACATAACATTTTAGTATTGCTGACTTCTGCCGCCCCTGCGTTGATAATTGTCTGTGTTTCCTTGATTCCATCCTCCTTGAACTCTACCACCCCTTCCTCCCCTGCCACCTCCTCTTTGATACTGTTGTCCGCCTTTGTCAGATTGAGAAGAGCCTGTATTACTAGAGTAGCTTTGTCGATGACCATACCCTGTATATGAAAATTTGTACAATCTTGAAATTGATAAAAATGGTTTATAACTGGAGGGACATACGTGTACACGGAATCCGTGAACCCTGTATTCGCGTTTCAAGTATACATGTTCTTTACACGTGTAACTATTCTATTCTCCGTGTAATTTCTTTTCGACCGTTGACGTTACATATTAATAAATTCACGCTCAACTGTTAAACGTTATATCACTGTGTATTAAAATGCACGTGTAATGTAAGTACACGAATAGTTGTGAAATTAAGATCCGGATTCGTTTATTAGACGTGTACACGTGTATGTACATACAGGCGAAAGAGGGACTACTGTGAAATCTTCTCTATTACTCTTTCGTTCAAATTCATTACCTCCATCCCTGTTGTCTCCACTGTAAGTATTATTTCCTCCGTATCTTCCACTTTGATTTCCTCCATACCCATCTCCTTGGTTTCCTCTATACCCTCCTCCTTGGTTTCCTCCATACCCTCCTCCTTGATTTCCTCCATACCCTCCTCCTTGGTTTCCTCCATACCCTCCTCCTTGATTTCCTCCATACCCTCCTCCTTGGTTTCCTCCATACCCTCCTCCTTGACTACCTCCATGTCCTCCGCCATACCCTCCTCCATGTCCACCTCCTCCTTGTCCTTCACCTTGGCCACCACCATATCCCCTACCTTGTTTTCCTGCATAACCTCCTCCTTGGTTCCCATATCCACTATTATTGGAGGAATAGTTTGAACCCTGAAAACCGCTATCACTCCGACCTCCTCTATTATCACTAGAAAATGAGGTATTAGAACCACCTCCGCCACGACCCCCTCTATTATATCCTCCTCCTCCTCCTCCTCCATGACCTCCGCTAAATTAAAAACAATATACATTTTTGTATTTGTGGTAAATCGATTTATCTGTATTTATTAGAGGTGTCGAGAACTTTATTCGGGATCGGGTCGGATCCTCGAAAATTTTAGGTTCTCTCCGAATTCCCAGAAATAATCTTAAATATTCTTGAGAATCCCATAATTTTCAAGCACCCGACTTGTCTCGACCCGTCTTTGACCATAGGGTACTCGATATATTCAGGTTTTCGTACGCCTCTAACAATTATCTAGCGATTCATTTTTACTAACCGAGAAGTTGAAGGTCCTGCTACTCTGTCTTTTTGCCACGGTGGCATTTCTGGTGGTGGTGGCTCTTGTTCGTACGGTCTTCCACCTCTATCTGGTACAGTTCCAATAATGACAGAGTTAATATTACTTTTGGTATTTTTTCTAACACTTGCGCTGCTTGTTTTCTCCATCAATGCAATATCGTCTCTGGATGCTAATAAGTCGGCAAATGTAACATCGGGCTCTGCACTTAGAAACTTCCTAGTATCCTCGTATCGTTTATTCAATTCTGCTTCTTGCGATTTTATCCTGTCCGACCACTGTGCATGAAAATATTAACTGTGTATTCTTATGATCAATTGAGCGTAAGTATTCTTAGTAGATTTGGATAAAGCCAGTCGCTGTACTTACTAAGAATGACTGTACTGTTACATCAAGACGTTTAAGTAACATATCACGACGTAGTCTATATTCGTCGTGTAACTCTTGTTGAATATGTTGTAAATCTTTCCATTCCTTTTCAGTAAAACCGGTAGTGATTAACGGTTGACCGACAAGCTCATTCGGAACGGTTTTTAATACATCTTTTAATTTGGTTTCTAATCTCATAAAAAGTTTAGCAGGGGTAATGTCGTCTGGTGGTTTCTCAAAATTTAATGCTATTAACATATCTTTCAAATCTTTAGCTGTATCGCTCTCTTCCTGTATTAGACATAAAATTTGATGAATGCTTATTGATAAATTACATCATTATTTTCCGACTTATTTCCTTAATAAAAACTTACTACATGAACATCCGTGGAGGTTGAATTTTGAAGTTTCTTATACTCCAATAACCTAGAAGCCTTTAATTCTGCTCCCAAAAAATCTAACAAAATACACCTATCTTCTTGAGTCGATAATCGTCCATTAACATTACCAGACATCAGTCGTTCATTTACGCATCCTAATTCTTTAAGAAAACAGCTTAACTCTAGTAGAAAAGAGCTAGAATCATCTGGAGACACTATCGCGTGAACAGTTTCATCCATTTCGTTAAGTGTTGTTATTTCGTCCGCCAGCCATGCTACGAGTTTTGTAAAGTCTGGCGATTTCGGTCCTAGCTTTAAAGCTTCCATAAATTTATTAGAATCTGCTAGCTCCCCATTGTACCTAAACAGTGACAAATTGTATCAAATACTAAGATTATTACACGTTGTATTAAAAAGGTTACTTTCAAATAGATTGTTAGTTTTAAACATTTACTTTAATTTAAATATAATTATCCGACCAATGAGTTTTATTTAAATACAGTACGAAATTACATATATTAATTCCTAATAACCTCTAATTCCTTACCCGAGTTTTTGTGTTCTCTCCAGTAATTTTAACTCCATTGCAAAAGAACCTATAATTAATAAGATCCTTCAATTATCAGCGATTATAAAATTTATGAAAGAAATATAGATAAAATGTACTTACAATAAAAATAGGAACAATCAGAATACAATTCGTTCTCTTGCCGTATGTGCTGTCACAAAGCCTAAATTTTATTATCCACGGGAACTGGACGTCCCAGTAAACAGTACAGCACGACAGATGTCATGTTCGGAACATATGTGTGGCGGTTGTAGATAATGTAGATTTCTGTATCGATTAATTTGTTTATAGTTGTTAACATTTATTTTGTTTTTGTTTTCCTACCAACAAAATTATTAACATAACAAATTGCAACAGATTAAAATAAATACTGAAAGAGATAACACGTCTTTTATTTGAAGAAATATATTACACTCCTACATATAGGCATACGATTTCAAATATGAATAATATACAGTAACGAGCAAAACTGAGTCTACACTATTTAAAGCAACATAACTTTTTAAAAATTAGATCAAATGACTTGAAATGATCTGATTCGCTCGAATAAATTATATCCATGCTGAAAATTTCACCGATATTGGTTAATTCGTTTTCGTTTTTCGCTTAAAAGTGAAAAAAATTGCCATGTTTCACGATTCTAGACTTAAAATCGCACTTTTAATCGTTTATAACGTCGTAAACGAATTAACCAATATCGATGAAATTTTCAGCATGGATATAATTTATTCAAGCGAATCAAACACATTTTTTAAATTTTCAATACAGGCTCAGATAAAAAAGCTGAAAAAACGGACTTTTACTATTTCTTTTGCGATTCCGACCAATTCAAACTTTTTTCAAAAATTTTTTACATCTCGTCTAATAAACTAATCCTTCTAACTTCTCAATAACATTCAAGTCATTTGATCTAATTTTTAAAAAGTTATGTTGCTCCAAATAGTGTAGACTCAGTTTGGTCGTTACTGTATGTAACGAGAAAATATATATGTTTAATATTACGATATTAAATAAACACAAATATATATATAAAACTGGAAACAGATATAATAAATAAGTATATGAAAATATGCTACATAGTAGATTACATAGTATGTATATAAAAAGTCCGCTTTAGGAAATGTGAAATAATATTACACCAGGATTATAAAAGTAAAAATATTTAGATTTTTAGTGCATTACATATATCATACTTACAGAATTAATCTTAAAATAATTAATAATTAACATTACAATTGTTATATACAAGTACGTTGATGCCAAAGTAATCATGGTAAATATTATTTTAAAATTATGTTACGAGCAATGATTACTATTTGGATCAAATAATTTATTAATACTGGCATAACTGTAAATGTCAATGACTCCTATTTATCGTTGCCAGTAATTATACATTTATATATTTCCAGTATCATACAATATTATTTATTTATACAATGTTAACTAATTATGACAATATGATCTAGTGTTCCGTTTAAACAAACTTTACCGAATTTTGCACTTGCAGTTAACTACATGATCAGACAAGAAAAGCATAAAATCTTCTTGAATTGCCAGTTAAATGATAAATTGACAAAAATTTATTTATCTGTTTTGATCTAACAAGTCGTAAAATTAAATACATTACCTACGCTTCTGGCATAGAAAAACTTCCACAAGCATTGTACTTTTAGAATAACTTTCAGAAAATAGTATGAGATGTTTCCATGAAGGACATAAAATACTGTACACAAATATCTATTAAATACAGGTAATGGTGTACATTAGAATCCAGCTAGAAATCTCTGTTTGACTGGCGAATTGTACATTCGGTAGATTGGTTGGATGTATACACATAAATATTATTCTAATAGTATACATGTAAATTTATTTCCAATGGTGCTTTGGCAAATTCATTTTCGTAGCACCATAAAATGTATAATTTCATTGTGAAACATGTAATTTTAGCTACATTTTGTACTACGTCAATCCACTTATACATCAACCATGAAATGGAAAACGCTGATTTTTCTGTAAAAATTTAGTAATATCTTCGAATGAATCTTTTGCTAAGCACAATAAATAAAAATATTTTTATTTCATTCGTCTAATATTAATCTAGATATTTAAGACTACCCAAGTCGGTAGCTCAATTCAGTCGTTTGTCAAAAAAAAAAAAAAATGAAGTTAATGAGGCTGTACAATTTTGTAATAACTTCTGGCTAATAAAACGAGCCAGGTGAAAAGTTTCTTTTATTCTTACAGTTTGTACACATCGATCTAGTATATCTGAATTTTAAGTTTCACACTTATCATTTACAATAAAATAATTAATTCTCTATATTGCCTTCATAGAAGGACTCACATTTTTCTAACAGACGTAGAACTGGATTTATATTATAAGGGAACAAAGCTTTAGATACTAATCTATCAATCGCTAAACGAAGTCTTATCAATATTGTCATGGTTTCGTCTAACTCTCTTCCGCAACAAGATACAAACTCTGTCCAATTTCGTTTAATATACTTCAAAAATCTCAATAAGTATAATAAGAAACACGTTTCGTTGCTAACAAGTAAGTCTAGCAATACATCTGGATCGTGAGATACAGCATGTATAAATTGTATAAATGTTAATGTTGGACTAAGCATATGACCAAGATCATTTTGCGGTGGTCCTCTGTAAAAAAGACCAACTGCTACATCTAAGCAGCAAACCATGCCCTCAATAAGAAAATCATCTTGATCGTGAAACATTTGCACAACCCATTGCGATAAAGGCATTTCGGGGTGAAATGGCATTAGGGTTTTTATGCATTGATCCAATTGCCGTAAAACTTCTCTTATACTTCTTTCGATAACTGCCATATCGGCATCAAGATCTTCGGCTTCAGAACCCAAGGAAGAGTCACTGGAATCGCTACGTGTCTCTTTAACAGTCACAGCAACACTTTTTAAAACTAACAACACTATCTTTTGTAATAGGGGACGGTCGCCTTCTCCAGAACCACCTCCGAATCTTCCTGAGCCATGTCGATACGGCAAAGCATCTAATAATCTCCAATCTTTTACAGCGCGTACAATAAAATGTGCCAGAGAGCAAGGCTCTTCGGGTAGTACGTCTTGTAATGCCAATGTGCTTCCATAACATAATACTTCGTTAAACAATCCAAGAAGATGTCTCCAAATTACACCGGGAACGTTCGCGTTCAAAAGTACAACCAAGTTGTCTAACTGAGAATAGAACAGTTTGGTGTCGATAACGGACAAGTTAGCTTTCACAGAAATAATTGACTCCCACAAATCGAGAAACGTGATAACGACTGACTCGTGTTGAGGCGTATACGAACTAAGAATGGCATCAAATTTTGATACTAGTATGGTCCATTTAGACTCTAAAGCTTTAACACACATCGCTTTTACGGGTGTACTATCAAAACTTTCTGCGTCTGAAATCGTTATGGTGTTACAATGCGATGGATGCACTGCTGTGCTCTCTGTATCCTCGAGAGGGTGAATACTGCAGTCTTTATGTTCTACAACTCTTTTTACAACATCCAATGTGAATAACATTTGACTCGGAGAATGAGTATTTACTAAAGACTGTGTTAATCTTTCTAGCCATGCCGTATCAATGTTTTCCTTTGTAACGATAAAAAATGACGCAAGAACTCTGCTGGCAGAAAATGATATGAACTTGTTTGTTGTACAGGATAGGTCAATTAATTGATCTATAATGCCATGCTCGTTTCGCGCCAGCGCATAACAAACATCTACCACTCTGCTGCACATAACGCCTCTTGTGTTTTGTTTGATAGCCAAATCAAACAGTAGTTGCAAAGCACTTATAAACTCTAAGATTTGATCAGTTCCCCACTCCGATAACAGCGAAGATCGATACGTGCCGTCGGAATCTTCCACGGCTGCACTTGCGAAAGGTTTGCGCAAACTGCTTTCCGGTATGTTGCACAAACATTGCGCTAACAGGCTGTTTTGAAGCTGTTCAATATCCGATAACGTGTCTCTTTCAACTTCATTGTTTTCGATACGCTGTTTCTTCTTTGCTGGCTCCTCCATCGTGTTGCTAGGAGGACAATAGTAATAGTGCCAAAGCACCATTAGCAGCACTATTCTTGCTGCTTTTCCTTCTTGATCCAAAATGATCTTTCATCAGGTAATCTTCATAATACATATAATGTTCCAAGGAACAAAACACCATATAAATAACGGATGAAATAGAGCGAACATCAGCTTATTGTGTACCTAGAAAGCATAAATATTTCAATGGTCACAAAGTATACCTGTATCGATCGAATAAAAAGCACAAATAGAATCTAACAAGCCTTATGATTTCCTCGTTTTACGAAGTAATTAAGTAATACCTCTTAACAATTTGTACTATTGACAAAACTAATGATTGTATCAAAATTGAATGCAATGCGAGCAACAGTCCATTATAATTCATTTACACATGTACGTATTAATTAAGCACTACAAACGAAAAGAAATTTTTACAGATTTCCGTGTAATTAATCAAATTTAATTATTATACGACTATTACCGAGGTTCATAATACAAATTATTAAACGGTATTGTCCGTAATAGAAATTGAAAAAAAATTGCTTTCTTCTCAAAATATAACGTTTAAGATAAAAATGCAGTAATCATTTAAATAGATTATGAACAAATATAACGTGATGATTAAACTTACAACGATAACCGGTTCTTCTTGTTATTGACTTTGTCAAATATTTGTAAATTCCAACACCTTGTCAATATACATACGTAAATAAATGTGTGTATATGTTTACATATTCATGCGTACAAGGATGTATACGTCTATTCTTTTTTCTCCGATGATTAATTAAACAATTCACGTACAGCATCCATTTAACAGGTTAAAATTACATTTCCTCACGGACAGATTCGTGAAATGCTAACTGTGAAAGAGTTTAATACTGGTTGCACATGTAATATGTAAACCGACGCTTGCTGATACATGAATATACACAGAAAATGATTCTCTACCGATCACTTCGGAGACAGTTAAACGTATCAGCGGTATGATCGTGAGGAGTTTTATCAAGTTACACCGTGTTTCACTATTTTAACAGTGTAAATATATTATTGTTTGTGCCCAAAGAATTTCTTTTGACTAGGAAGTGACAGAGCACTCGTCTACTTTGCTCTGTTGCCACGTATACATGCTACCGAGTAAAAATAAGAATTACGGTTTTATATCATTTAACCGTGTATGCATCTCCGTAAAATAGTTCATATCTTATGTCAAGTGGTAAAATGTTAACCTGATAACGCATAAGACACGAATTCTTCGTGTTTATTACGTATTTTTCCGATGGCATCATGCAGAGCTGCGTAACACAGTAGCTCCTCCTCGCACATTCCACAATATACTGAGTGCGAATAATACGAATTACTTAAATAATTGCGTTCAAATTACGATATAAACTCCTGAAATATTCATCGAACATCATTTCCATAGTTTTTCATAATAAAAGTGATCGAAATCAAAAAATCGCACAATAAATAGACGAGATGATCGGCAACTCTGCATCGATCGCAGCGCTCCGACGTTTTATGCGTATCCCTATTTGTTGTAGAATTTATATTATAACCATTTATTCGTATAAAGTATAATTTCTAATGTTCCCGAGCTTCTATTTTTCTCGCGAATGAATAAGTAGAAGATTGTAGAATTCGTGCAATTGTTCTATTATTGTTCGTATAATTATTTTTTATCCTATCGATTATATACATTAGGTAGCGAAATTTACATTCTCAAAACAAAAATACTCTGAAAGTATGAAGTTCGACGATTGTTTTAATAATGTTTAGTAATATTATAAGATATTATTATGCATTATACATATACGGTTAAAGCTAGAATCACTCGATCGGTTTTATAGAGGATTTAACAGGTTCAGTATATGCAAGTCTTGTTCAATTTAAGATTAGAGCAAATCACAACGATAATGGCGGCGCGTCTGATTAAATGATGGATCTCTCCCATTGGTCTATTTTGCCTAGGGCTAAACCATGCGCCTATATTTATATACAATAAATTTCAGGAAAAAATTCTCTCTGCCATTTTCACTTCTAAATGATGAAATCGAAAACTCATAGATTTTTATTCAATTTTGTCTTTAGTCGGTAATTACTTAAACAGATAATGACAGAGATTATAATTGTATACTTCGAGGAAGACCTTCCAACGCGTGTTTAATGTCGTATTTGCTGTTAATGTGTAAGTAAATACATCGCGTAGATTTGTGGTACTTTTATCTAATTCTAAATTAGACATATATACAGTATGGAATGATTTGTAATATTTTTACTTCACAGTATCTATATTATTACTTTAGCATTCATTCGTGAGTTTAATATGATTGATATTTTCATAAAATGTTTGTACATATAAGGATTATATGTCCGCAATTTGATAATTGAATAGAATGCGCATTTTACAAACGATTCAAGAGAGTACAGCCATAGACGAGGTATAGGATAGATGTAGGACATACAATGCATTTTCGTGTCCCGCAACCCCATTACCATTTTCGTGTCACATCCTGTATTACCGACTGGAACTAAAATCTGCTGACAATAAAGAACAATAAAGAATATTGTCAGGTCCGGTGGTTCGACTGTAAACGAATTTTTCCGTCCTTTTGAAAATTGTATTTTAAAGCAGAACGTTCAGAGGATCCAACAACAATTCATACAAATCAATTTCAACATAAAAATATCGCCAAATAGGTGTTTCATTTTTCAACAACAATCATTATTATGTTTACTATCAATAAATAAAAGTTTATTTATATAAATTGAAAAGGCATTTATTTAGCTTTAAAATGTAAATTGGCAACTATGCGACGAATATTCTCCGACGCGGTTTGGCAACAACGCCTTCGACACCTGCAATTCAATATAATTCCTAAACTCACCACTCTAAGTCGTAGAGGGCATACCGAAACCTCTGATTTTTTGAACAGTCGATATTTCAGAACATGGGACACGAAGTCCCGTAAGATGTTAGGTCTATCCTTATATCTCGTCTGTGGTAGAACGAATATGATTTCACGAAGGTGAGAAATCATCTTTGCGAACCGGCTTTTATTCTTTCACATCGTACGCGTTCCGCACGACCCATCTATATACCGAACTTTCACGGGTGCTTTCAATGACGTAGGACTGCCATATTTTTTTTTTTTCTATATGGGGCCTGCCAGGGGGTCAGCCAAATTGTTGGGGGTTTGGAGGTGGCCATGCAAGATGTTTTGTGATAATCGAATGGTGCGCATAATAAACAATTAAACCAATATAATAGCGGGGCGCAACGTTTCGGCAGATATGCTCGGATCGCTCGAGCAAACGTTCTGGATCGGCGAAGAAAAAGCCTTTCACTCAAAACATCCTTCTCACATGCGATAAGAATTTTACGTCACAAATTCGTTTCGGGGCGAGTGTGTAGTGCCGCGTCGAGGTTATACCCGAATTTGGGACAATGGGCTCTAACATTCACCTACGTTCTATCCTGAAGCTATTCTATTAAACAAGTACCGTATAGTTTTGCTATGCAATACCGATTCCTTCCGCGACACGAGTTGTCTTGGTGATTTTGTTGAATTCGCTGACCGCGAATGCGGTGCCCTACCCCGTCGCACTATTTTTGTCTGTACGCTTTATTTACACGTATTTCTCTTGTTGCGTGTTTTCTTCGCCAAATATTTTGGCTATCTTTGTAGCGGTTACGTAATTTCCGACGTGAGTAATTCCGGCACCATGGCCGATGATGAATTAAATGAAACTCGATTGTTTTACACGTAGTGGCGTGTGGACATATATACCACGCAAAGTTAAAGGGAATTGATTTTTGACACTCTTTGCATAAGGGAAAGGAGGAACGTCGGATACTTGTCGGTAATTCGCTGGTAACATGATCGGGAAACTGTCGCCGCGCCGTTGTAAACAAAATTAATGTTTAAACAGTGAAAGTGATCCTATTTAGATATGTCCATTGGGAGTTATCTTCTTAAGGTAAACGATTATTACATGCTTATGCTTATGATACATCGTGTCTGTATTTTTACCTATTCGATGTTTTCGTACACTTGTAAATATAAGGGTTTCTTCGAAAATATTATTCTTAAAAAAAAAAATGCAAATTATATGTATAATTATTATGGTTATGAGTATGTTTACGTATAATCAGATATAATTAGACATATTTTTAATTGTATATCATATCTTTTGTATTATGACTATATTAAAACGTTATTAAAATATTAAAATATTTTAGGATTGTCATCACATCATAATGTGGTGGTTTGAAATACTATTGAATAATATTGTTAAGAATGACAGAAGAAATATCCAAAGACTTTGGTAAGGAGCATCCTTATCGAAAAAGAGACATGTCAGATTCGTCGCAACACCAATATAATCAACCTCCCCCTGATATTATGCCAAAGGGGCTCGCAGTCAATGGTACGTTATTAAAGATACGATGAAATATTTCACGGTATTATATTTTAGTAGAAATAAGTAAACGAAAGATATTTTCAACAGGCATAGGAGGAAGGTTACGCCAATTAGAAGCTGTTTTTATTGGTGGTCCTATACAGGGGGAAGGAAGAGTTAGCCATACATTTTCTATTGAGACACTCATCGATATTTTACTCGTCTTATACGATGAATGCTGTAATTCTTCCTTACGTCGCGAGAAGACTGTCTCCGATTTTATTGAATTTGGTAGATATATATACACATATATATATATATATATATATATATTAGGTCTACCAGAAAGTTCTGTTCGTTTTTGAATCGAAAGAAAATAACACAATTTTCATACATTTAATAATACTTATTGTAGATTATACTTTCACTTGGCGTGACACTATCGGACAGAACTTTCCGGCAGACCTAATATTTCATTTTGAAAGCTTTTGAACTGTAACAAATTATCCTATTTTGTAATTATTATGCACTCTTGTAGTAAAACCAGTGGCCACTTGCATAAAGAGTTTGCAATTGGCACGAGAGGATTTCGAGATAGTAAAAGTTATAGGTAGAGGTGCATTCGGAGAAGTATGTGTAGTAAGAATGCGCGGTTCGGACAAAGTTTTTGCGATGAAAATTTTGAACAAATGGGAAATGCTGAAGCGTGCAGAAACTGCATGCTTCAGAGAGGAACGAGATGTGCTGGTGTACGGTGATCGTAGATGGATCACAAATCTTCATTATGCCTTTCAAGATGACAATAATTTGGTAATATTTCAGTTTATGTTGTAATATCAACGCTTTGCAAATGGAATGGTTCTAATGTAAGCGATTTATGCTGACGAGGCTGATATAGAAATGTGTTTGTTAAATTCATTCCAGGATACCATTTATTTGATTAGGGTTTTATTTGATATGGGTTTACTGTCTGCAAAGGGTTGAGGATAATTAATAACGTATGAGAATATAAAAATATCTTATATATATATGTTTTTATTAAATAATTTTCTGCAGTATTTGGTCATGGATTATTACTGTGGTGGGGATCTATTAACGCTGTTAAGCAAATTCGAGGATCGCCTTCCAGAAGACATGGCACGTTTTTATATAGCTGAAATGGTTTTGGCTATAGGATCCATACATGACTTACGTTATGTGCACCGTGATATTAAACCTGATAATGTTTTATTAGATGCAAATGGTCACATTAGATTAGCCGATTTTGGATCTTGTTTACGATTGTTCGAAGATGGCACCGTACAAAGTAATGTTGCTGTTGGTACACCAGATTATATTTCTCCAGAGATATTAAGGGTAATATCCTTATCCGTTTTATCATCATATCAAATTACATTTTTGCACATTATTCGATCTAAAGGCACACCTCTGTTAATTTCACATTTGAATTTATCATAAATAACGTGCGGGCTTACTTACACGTTGTAGGCAATGGAAGATGGACAAGGACAATATGGACCTGAATGTGATTGGTGGTCGTTAGGAGTATGCATGTATGAAATGCTGTATGGGGAGACACCTTTTTACGCGGAATCTCTAGTCGAAACATATGGAAAAATTATGAATCATAAGGTAAGTTAGTAGTAACACGTGTAAATGTGCGTTGCAGCATACATTATAAAATGCGTGATTACTAACGTTTTCTACGATTTTAGAATTGCTTTGACTTCCCAGCAGACGATATATATGAAGTTTCTGAAGAAGCTAAGGATTTAATGAGAAAGTTAATATGTAGTTCGGAGTTTAGATTAGGACAGAACGGAATTGATGATTTTAAGGTAATACCGTGTATTATTCGAACGATACAACGCTTCTCACTATAAGATAATTTAATTACGTACAATTAACATTGAATTATGTAACATAGAAACACCCATGGTTTGACGGAGTTAATTGGGACACTCTTAGGGACAGTACTGCACCTTACATTCCTGAAGTTTCCTCGCCGACCGACACATCGAATTTTGATGTTGACGATACAGATGTTCGTAGTTCAGATGCTGTTCCGCCGGCAGCGAATTCTGCGTTCTCTGCGCTTCATTTGCCATTCGTTGGCTTCAGTTTTACCCAAGGAAGGCAAGTAAAAGAGTTATTTACCGATAGAAGTGTAAATATATTGCTTTGATGTAATCGTGTATTTACAAATGATAGTTGCATATCGGATCTGGGTTGTGTGCCAGCTATAACTCAAAAAGATAAACGTGTACAAATACTTGAAGAAGAAAACGCCCAGTTACTGAAAGCAATCGACGATTTAAAAAATCAAGTCGGTTCGCATTCTTTACCAGGGATATCACCAGACTCTACCAACGCAACAAGAAAACTTCAGGACGAGATAAACACACTTACCAAGCGCAATTGCGGTGGGTACACACACACACACCATGTCGTCTTACTTTCGTTTATTTTCAAATCGAATTTACACTTTTAGAGCTAGAATCGCAATTAAAGTCTATGGAAGTGCCACGAGAGTTACGCAATCTGGACAACGGCGAGGTGACAAAACTGAGGGAATTAGAAAAGTTGGTGCGCTCCCTCCGTATGGAGAAGGAGGAGGCTATCAAGGACAAATTGGATGCGCAGGAGAAACTGAAGCTGCAGGACAAAGAGCTGAAAGATGCGTTGACGCAACGCAAACTGGCGATGGCTGAATATACCGAAGTCACGGATAAATTATCGGAGTTAAGACAACAAAAGCAAAAGTTGTCCAGACAAGTCAGAGATAAAGAGGAGGAATTGGAAGTAGTAATGCAGAAGGTTGATAGTTTGCGGCATGATATTCGGAAAGCCGAGAAACTTCGAAGAGAATTGGAGAATCGGGTGGAAGAGGCGATGGCGGAGACGAGCAAGGAAAGGAAATTACGGGAGCGCAGCGAGGAGTACTGCAAGCAAATGCAAGAGGAGACCGAGAAGATTCGACAGAGGTCCATGGGAAATGATGTGAGCGCGAACCACGCGTTAGCGACGCAGGAGATCAACAGGTTAAAGGCCGAAGTCGAGAAACTTGAAGTTCAGTACAACGAAAACTTGAATCAGCAACAAAGCAGGTTCAACCTTGAGATTCGCAGCCTTCAAGAACAACTGCACGAGGCCGAGGCGAGAAGAGATTTGTTGGAGAGAGAAGTTCAATTGACGAAAGAAAAGCTGGACGCCGCGCGACTGGAGAACATCACCGACAGCGAGGAGACAATAAACGAATTGAACAGACGCCACGAGAGAGAGAAAATTATGCTAGTCGAAGAAAATAAAAAGCTTATGTTAGAACATAACACTCTTACCGATAGTGTTAATAGAATACAGGGCGAGAGACGACAATTAGAAGAGGAATACGAAGAGTTGAGAAACAAGAAAGAAGCTATCGCGCAATGGGAAGCTCAGATTACTGAGATTATACAATGGGTATCCGATGAGAAAGATGCCAGGGGATACCTGCAGGTTTGTCCTCGTAAACGAAATCAAGTTATTCTTACCCATAATTTATTCGTAATAATCACACGCTTGTTGTAAACGTTTCAGGCGTTAGCCACGAAAATGACAGAGGAATTAGAGTTTTTGAAACACTCTGGCGGTGTAGGAGGTGTGGGAAGTGGTTCTGCGATGGCAGATAAGAACTGGAGAAACCGTAGATCGCAGAAGCTCGATAAGATGGAACTTTTGAATCTTCAAAGTTCATTGCAAAGCGAAATACAAGCTAAACAGGCGATATCCGAAGAACTGACAAAGACTCGATCGGACTTAATTGCTGCTCAAAAGTAATTTTCCCAATTTTTTGTTTTTTTTCAGTGCCTTATAATATGAATTATCCTGGAACAGAGTTCAACACTTTTATTAACTCATTACCGGTTGTTAATAATGAAAACTAATGATAAACCTTTGCGTGTGTGTCTACAGGGAATTAAGAGACTTCAGACAACGGTTTGATACTCTCACGCATGAGATAAAACGCAAAGAAATGCAAATAAAAGAGTTGCAAGCAAGGCTTGACACAGGCGACGGCTGTAAGTACATTTCAGTTAACAATGCTAGAAATAAGAATTTCACCAAAATTTCATTGTTGCGCTGTTATAAAAATGTTGTATCCACTATTATTATACAAACTGCTGCGATACACGCTATGTATGTAATTTATAAGTGCACAGTTTTCAAGCGATGAATATAGTTAATCTCTTAAAAGATTTTCTTCGTTGATAGTGTTTCCTTAAACACTTTTTTCAAATAATGGCACAATTAATATAATTTATATAATATTTATTAAAAATTAATGTTTAATAAATATTAATATTTCTATTGCTGTTGTATCAAGAATATTTAATCAACAGGCAAATAATTGATTTTAACATAACCATCAATTCTTACTTACTGATTTAGTAGATTCAAAAAGTAGCATACAGATAGTGTTATCGATATTATAAGCAAACAAATTTGCATGTGTTCAACAAAGATCTTCGGAATTGTTATGTTACATTTACGTTATAAAATATGTTATTTTACTGTTTAAATGTTGACTTATTATTTATTATGCATATATATTAAGCAGGTTTATAATGTTTATCTCGAGAAAAATGAAAACTTAACAATTCCTCTAAATCTAGTATAGAAGGTAGTGCTTCTAAGAAGTATAGTCATTTATTCTTCCTGTATTGTGCATTTAGCCAACTAATGAATTTATATTAAATTGGTATGATACAGTGTGTGAGTATTACTTTTTTGTAAGTACGAATAGCTAAATTTGGTGAATGGTACCGTTACTTGAAATGTATCACTGAATTGTTACAAATCTCAGTATTTACATTTAAACATAGCTTTACCGTAATAATTCCTTACGAACGAAACTTCTTCATTTTTGAGATTTATTCTGCACCTCTCAATAGGTGCAATGCATGTGCAAACATGTACAGGTGGTCGACTATGTGTAATGAATATTTGAAGAACCGATTTTACGAAATAAAATACGACAAAAACCGCAAGTAACAACAATACGGTTTCTGCTTCGTTTTCAAACGATTCCATGCAAAAATATATACGAACATCGAGTAAACCAATGCATCTCTGATGGTTGACGTCAATTATCGTTAGTTTGAAAACAAAGCCAAAACCGCAGTATCCTTACTCTTGTTGTCTTATTTTATTTTCTAGAATCGAGAATTTTCTAAAATAGACAAACACTTTATATATGCTGGTAATATTCTCATTTGTTCGAATGAAACATAAGGCACTTGAAGCTCAGTATGTGACGTTCCTCAAGAATCCTTCGAATCACATTTGCTTCTTAAAAGCGTAGAATGTTTTATTTGCGATACATATATTATTGTTGAATATTCTTTCTGTAATCGCAAAGGATATAAATATAAATGATGATATAATACTAATAATGATAACGGATAATAAGGTATCATGTCTATATTGTCAATATATAAGCTACCAATAATAGAGATCGTTGGTACTGGGATATCTATCCAGCATAGTAATTCGGTCCTCCGGTACGGTATGCGATTCTGATTTCTAGACTACAAAGTGCCTCTGTTTATTGGCGTAACGAGCTGTGTCTGGGGCCTCTTGTTGCTCATCTTCAAACTGTATTTGTGACAGCTGTCCTATCCAGCAAAACGTCAAGCAAATCTTCAAACATCGTTTGCACCAAACCCCAACGCATCATCGTACACCAGCCGTCGTCACCCCTACCAGTAATGCGTGCTCCCCGCGTCACGACATGTCGCTTATTAACTAGATTCGTTCCCGTCAACACATTCATCAGTCAGAATGCCGTCGCCATCGTTTCGCCACCTGGTAAATGAAGTGGCAACAGAGAGAAAACGCGATTTTGGTTGACTGGTCGGCTGGATTGCTAATTTTTACAAAGCACAGAGCTGTGTTTCTTGAATTGCTGTTTCGCAGACCCCATCGTGCAACGTTGAAACGAATCAGTACAGCCAAACCGTGCTGAAATTATTTGCTCAACAAGATGTGAACTCTTATTCGTTACCTAGAACAGTCCTCTAACTTGGGAGTTTTAACATACTTCGAGGCTAAAGAAAATCTCATGATTCACAGTATTATTTACATTTGCAAACTGTGAACAGTCATACGGTGTCTGAAACTCTTGCAGATAATACGAAAGTGAAAGAAACATTACGCCTGTTCACTTATCTTAGACCGAAAACATAGCTCTGCGTAAATTTTCTATGTCAATTACCATCAAGAACAACCATGTGTTTCCTTGTATGTTGACAATAATCGTTCCTCCATTAAGGATAGCGTTAGTAGTTCTTCATCGTTTTTTTTAGGTGATGGTTGCCCTTTGTTAATCTTAGTAGCTGATAATCACTCGGTTTTTGTAATTAAATGATTAACAGGTATGTTGTGCCTGGATGTTTCCGCCTCTAGAATTTGTTTGATCTTGATTGACTTTGGTACATTTTATTATCTGCTTGCTACTTCTGCTGGTGAACGATAAAATATCAAATCCCTATGTACACAATAACTACGATTACCACTTTAACAGAATTGGTGTGATGCAAGTTGCAGTGGAGTGAATTACATTAAAACGTTTGAGACGGGTGTCATGAAGTTCACTATTAAAACCTGAAATTTTTACGAACATGAAACCGTAATTTCTCTTACTTTCTACAAGTTTACTTTATTGTATATCTCTCTAATGAATAGTAGACCGAATTTCTACATTTTGTTTTCTTTTTTTTTTGTTTTTTTTTCTATTAATTTAACAATGTTAAACAATATTACAATAATTCGAGATTTCAAACACATCTTTCCTCGTTCTCTTACGCTCGTTCTGACACTTTCTCTTCTTGTATTTCAGTTTTAGAACGTCCTACGTCTCAAATGTCATATCTGGAACATTTTCTGAAAGAAACTGCCAGCAGTAAGCGTCATGGAAGCGCAGACAGTGTCGAGGCCGACATTGAAGATAATCGTGCACCGAGCATTTCCAGCAGCAAAAGTAACTTGTCCGAGCTCAGCATTGTAAGTATTTCCATTCGGACGCAGCGTCAACATGAATACTAAAACGTTACAACGTAACGGTCTCTGTAACGCAGGATCCAACGTCTCCTTTGTCTCACGAACTCTTGAACAAATCAACCGCATCTCATGGGCTACCCGGTCTTCAGCCTAAACCGAAGTCTCACCAATTTTTAGTAAGAACATTCTCAGCGCCCACGAAATGCAACCACTGCACTTCGTTGATGGTGGGTTTAACAAGGCAAGGAGTGGTATGCGAAGTCTGTGGTTTCGCATGCCACATGCCCTGTTGCGACAAGGTGCCACCGATGTGTCCTGTGCCCCACGATCAAAGTAAATATACCGTAACGCTATCGGGTTTGAAACATCTGGGATGTACGAGTGATTCTATTACTATAATTCTATTGCTACTATCGTTTGCAGCGAAACGACCATTGGGTATTGACCCCACACGAGGAATAGGTACTGCCTACGAGGGTTACGTTAAAGTGCCAAAAATGGGTGGAGTGAAAAAGGGTTGGGTTCGCCAGTTCGTGGTTGTGTGCGACTTCAAATTATTTCTTTACGACATTTCACCGGATCGTAACGCATTACCATCCGTGTCCGTGTCGCAAGTCCTAGATATGCGAGACGAGGAATTCAGTGTTAGTTCTGTTCGGGATCCGGACGTCATACATGCCACGAAGAAAGACATCCCGTGCATATTTAGGGTAATCGTGTTGGTCTTCTATTCGTCACGTTCGACGTTGTTCATTTGTGACTGACTGCTGTGCCGAACATTTTCAGATAACAACGTCATTGTTAGAACCACCTGGTTTAAGGAACCACACATTGATGCTTGCGGACACTGAAAGCGAGAAAACAAAATGGGTGGTCGCTTTGAGTGAACTGCATAGAATACTAAAGAAAAATAATCTTCCTAACACAACGGTGAGTAGTGCGCATAAAGCTTACGTGATACGTGTTTTTACGACAGCTCTTGTTACATCGTTCGTTGCTTTCACACAGATTTTTAGAGCAAAAGAATTATTAGATAATACATTGGCGCTCATTAAAAATGTGATGTCAGGAGCAATTATTGATCCAGATCGTCTAGTCATTGGCACAGAAGAAGGCCTCTTCTGTTTAGATTTAGATCGTAGTGGTATGTTGTGCTTACGTTTATGTAGGATACGACAACAGCGAATCGTGTACGTTATTGTGTTTAATTTGTATCAAATTTTTAGAAATCGCAAGAATCGGGGAAGGCAAGAAAATATATCTACTGGAATATGTAACAGAAGAACAATTAATTGTAGTTTTAAGTGGAAAACAACGTCATGTACGGCTGGTCCCAGTACGTGCATTAGATGGAGACGAAGTTGAATGGATTAAGGTTGCAGAAACTAAAGGATGTATTACTCTAACAACGGGAGTAGTACGTCGCAGTCCGTTAACGTATTGTTTGTGCGTTGCCATAAAGAAACAGGTAAAGAGTCTTGCTTACGTGTAAAGTTGACAGAGAACCTAGGTGCAAATAATCTGTGTCCGTTTATCAACGAAACATTATCGTTTCTAATGTAGAATGCATCACAAGTAATTATCTACGAAATAACCCGTATGAAAACGCGTCATAAACGTCTACGTGAACTGATGTTACCATGTCACGCACAAACTCTGCAAATTCTCTCCGAAGGCCGCTTTTGTGTCGGGTATCCTTCTGGTTTTTCTATCTACAGCATTTTAGGAGACCATCACGCAATTTGTGAGTATCTTCCCGAGAACATTATACATATAGGCCTTTATACGAAACATGAATTATATTAATTATTTATATTTTATAATCTAGCATTGGTCCACTCTGAGAATACGCTTTTAGGTTTTCTCACATATAGCTCTGTAGATGCTTTACGTTGTATCGAATTGCCACGTGGTGAATTCTTATTAGTCTTCCATACATTGGCGGTATATGTCGACAGCCAAGGTAGAAAGAATAGAGATCGTGAAATTATGTACCCCGCTGTTCCTACAGCAGTTAGTAAGTACACTTACAGACACGTTGTTTTAACCACATTCTACGATCAGTCACGTAATACTCGTACACGTTCTATTCGAATAACTTTCTTGCAAATGGATCAAACGACTTCAGCTTTAATATGCCAAGCTAGAAGGATTGAAAAGAGTAATAGAAAGTAGTGGTCAAAATTTTAAAAAATTGCTTTTTTACTAATCAGAGATTTGAGACTTTCACGTCGAAGAAATTTCCCAAGGTTTCGCAGGCATTGCAGGTAGCTTCATCAGGGGGTCAGAAGACACACTTTAATTGCGTCACCATATAAGTGGAGCACAATCCGACACACATTAGTATCAGTGTGTCCTCTGACCTCCTGATGAAGCAATGCTTGCGAAACCTTGTTCTTCCTTCGGGACACTGTTTCGGGAAACTGTAATAAAAAAGTTATTTTGACTGAAAGTGTGAGCCATCAATTGTGCGACAATTACGACGTAATATACTACATGGAATCTGTCTTTCAGGTTATTGTGAAGGTTACTTACTAGTTTATAGCGATACACACATCGACGTGTTTGACTGTACAACCGGAGATTGGTTGCAAACATTAAACGTGAAACGGGCACGACCGCTGAACACTTCGGGTTCTTTAACGTCTTGCATAATCAACGACATGCCACACGTTATTTTCCTGAGCAACTTGCATCAACGTGAGTATGGTTCGATCACAAACGGATAATAGAATTGTACAAGGTTATCAAACATGGTGTAAATTCTTTATCGTATAATAGGAGAATTACTCAATTTAACACCACTAGACGCAAGCGGTAGACAAATGACAAGACCACGTAGAAGATTCTCACTGAGAGAAGGAAACAGGGCTGTCCGACCCACAGACAGACGCTCCAAAATGATATCAGCGCCGACGAATTTCAGTCATGTCAGTCACGTGGGTCCAGGTAATGGTATACAGGTAGGTGGTTTCATTTTGTTCCGTTTTACCGTATTGTACTCTTAACAACGTGTACGTGTTTTTAAACCGACAATTTAACATTTTTATTCCAGATACAACGATTATTAGATTTGGCTACTACGCTTGAAACAGTTGATCAACAGCATAGTGGTCATCACAGTAGCTCGCATCTTCACAGCAGTCAACAAAGAGTAAGAATTCATTGTATTTCGTTTCTTTATTTGACCGATGTGTCGTACAATATTATTGGTAACATTGTAATTTTGTGATATTTCCGTGTAGTTGTACGGACCCACACTTCAAACAGCGAGCAAACCAGCCCCACTGCCGCCCAGGCACCCCCCATCTGACACGCGACGTCTCAGTTCTCATATATCTAGAAATTCCGGTTATTCACCGCATAATGGTACTATATTCTTTTTTATTTATTACATAGTTGTTGCCTTTCGATTCGAACCGACTTCCAATCGTCCTGCAACTACCAAATACATTTGTTCAACCATCTTCTCCCTCTTCTAAACTCTCCTTATTCTACAGGGTGGGGCAATAACTATGTCTCACTCCCACTCTTCTTCCGTTGCGCCACCTACATTCTTTGACTTTTGTTTTGGTCTTTTACTTTTCGTCCATCTTTTCATGGATTTGTGTTACGTTCAACCTTGTTCTGTTCCTTTTTCTTCAATATTTACAATAATGGCGTATTCTGCATGGTAATTAATCTTAGGATCAACGTCGCAACGAAGAGGACCGGCACCACCTGCATTCTTTGACTTTTGTTTTGGTCTTTTACTTTTCGTCCATCTTTTCAAGTGTCCTGGTTCCCGTCCTTCGTGTATTCGTGTTACATTCAACCTTGTTCTGTTCCTTTTTCTTCAATATTTACAATAATGGCGTATTCTGCATGGTAATTAATCTTAGGCTCAACGTCGCAACGAAGAGGACCGGCACCACCTGCATTCTTTGACTTTTGTTTTGGTCTTTTACTTTTCGTCCATCTTTTCGAGTGTCCTGGTTCCCTTCCTTCGTGTATTCGTATTACATTCAACCTTGTTCTTATTTAAATTAATCTTAGGATCAACATCATCACGAAGAGGACCGGCACCACCACGACCAACTGCTACTCCGCCTTCGTTACCGCGTACTCCTGTGGACCAAGTCGACTCGGAATCTGTGCACCTACGAACTCATACACCGCTTTCTCTCGGTAGTATCGCATCTTTGCACGACAAGGTATTTATTTATTTATTTGTCTTATACGAGACACAATGTCTATGTGGAATATCCTCAACTTTCTCGAATTTATGGAGGAGCATGGTCGAGTCTTTGAAAATCTGTTTCTGACTCATGAACGAAATATCTTGTCGCTTCAGGAACACACTTCTGGCGGAAGCCCAAGACATTCAATAGCTTCAAACAACAGTTCAAATCCGTCAACGCCTCCAAGCCCAGCTCATGATCATGGTTCATCCTCGTACGACTCGTAAAATGATTATTTAACATTTCTTACAATACGAATAAGTTACTGTAATCGTTTGCATCACCTGAACCGTAAGGATTACAGTATCTCTGGTAATATCTTTATACAAGGACGACGTCTGTGCTTGATCCTTTCAGTCTGAAAGTTATCAAATTTCTTTTCTTTTTTTCCTTCTTCTAATTTTGTGCAATACATTGTTTTTCTGAACACTGTGAATTACGTTGAATTGCATCGCAAACGTGTAACTAAAAGCATAATAATCTTACGTATCTACCGATCGAATTAATCCTAATTGTAAAGATTGCACATTTTAAAACGACTTCGTTCAATATGAAATTCAATTCTGATACATACGTTATTTCCGGTTGAATTTTGATAACGTATTGCAATTACTTTTCGTTTTTCGTAACTTTATGCATAATAAGTTCTGTATTTAACAAGGCAATTTATAAGTATAATATAATGATAAATTATTGTACATAATTTATGCGTTCTGAAAGATTAACGAGCCAGCTTTACGATGCCATGGTTATTAAAGTAGGTGTCGTGTTTCTTTTGTTAGTAAACTTTAATGCAAATTTCATTTCGCATAATATAAATTTTTAACTATCGCGACTAATTTTTAAATTAATAGGAGTCAGGAATCTCAGTCAAATTATCTAGCAATAAAAGAAAAAAAAAAGAATCTACTTAATCTATCGTACCTACTTTTGAGAATCTAGGTATAACAAAAAGGATAGTTTCAAGTGAATTATATAATCAATCATTCTTAGCGGCATAAACGAACCCGAAGGACGTGAATCGATTTGATTGCCTTATGACTAAATATTTTCTATTGCGTCATAATGCAGTAAAGTGCATCATATTATTATTTAACGTGTGAATAGTAGAATAATCGTGCAATGTATCGGAATCTACTGCTGATAATGGGTAGTCATTTAAGCAAAGTGGCTATAAACTTTTTCACAAACATACGAGTATTATAACGACAGTAACGAAACGATGTTGAACATTGATTTGTCCTTACTGCAACGAAAACTGTGTTTTCCTTCTTAAACATACTGCTTTTCGTATCTTTACATCGATAGGTATCATTGCGAAACCATTAGCTCGTTCACAAAGAATCAACCTGACTGAGAGAGTACACAGTATGGAGAAAGCATAAACCATTATTTCGAACCAAATAACGGGAAATTTCTATATTAACGTTTCTGCAACAGTTTTCAATAAGGCAAAACTGTAAATGCCCATACGACATTGCAGCATTTTTTATTACTTTTATATTAAAAACATTTAAAAATCAACAACCACAAAAAAAAAAAGAAAACAAAAACGATGCATGTTATTCGAATTTTAGAGAGACTGCATGACGAATAATCGGTTGTAATCAGTTAATTTCTCTAGAGATAAGATTAGAACGAACAAAGAAAAAAGAAAAGAACGAAAAGGAAAATAAAGTTACAAGGAAGACGCAGACACGATAACAAGTTTTATATGTTTCAATGTACAAAATATACATTTTTAATGTATGTATATTTATAAAGATTTGCTAACTACGCTGAATGAACAAAAAAAAAAAAAAGAAATTGATAGAAACAAAATAATTATCTCAGGATTCTACTGCCAGTAGCTCGAATACGGAATAACGTGTAATGGTTAAGAATCCCGAGTTGTTTAATTAATACGAAACACAATGGAGAATCGAAGGTTGTTCTTCAACTTGAAATTTTCGGACATGTCGTACACGGTCAAACAAAACGGAGCCAATAATTGAACAATATCAATCATCAGGTTTTTTAAGAAAGAAAAAAAAAAAAGAATTAGGGATCTAATCTTCCATTTGAATTTTCATATATTTATAACGAATTTTAATAGGACGAGTTTAGAAGATCTCGAAATTTTATGGAATATTGAAAATGTTACTGGTAGAAATATCAAGGCACTACATTCCGTATAAATTCCATTTTACTTTCACGAAACGATATCAATACATTTCATACACGAAATTCCAACTCTTTGGATGGTCGTCATTGATAGGGACATACAGTTAAACGTAACGCAATTATAAAACGAATACAATTTAAAGGAAGAAAAATGAAAAAAAAAATAATAATATTGCAACTACAAAAAACGTCTTCGACAGATTTGTGTAATGGTAACAAACTCACGAGAATATATTATAAATAAAAGTATATATCGACTGCAATAGATTTGACATTCTTGTATTAAAAAAAAAAAAATATATATATATATAGAATATACCGTTAATAGAAGAAACGTGTTAATGTTATCGAACAAAGAATGTAATAGTACCGACATTGCTGTCCGTATTGGAGTAAAATAAAAAGTTAAAAAATGAGCTCTAGAATCTATTCTAGAAGTGTAATCGAGGTGTGTTTATAAATTATAGTATTGTACGTGTTACATTGTACTTATCGACGGAATTCAATGATTTGCCCATACCTTTTCGCCATTGTTACTTAAGGGTTCTAAAATCAACGACGCGTCTATTCGATTTATGTTGCTTTGTCCTTGAATCGAGTCTTGTCTATAGATAATAACATACGAGGAAATAGTCACTTTGTATAGCATTGATTTTATATTTTTGTAAATAATTCAATTTATAAATAAGCTCTCGCATTTTCAAATTGATTTTAGACCCTTCGATTCTTTTTGTTTCCGTTTCTTTTTTTGCGTGCACATAATACAGAACACCTGACATTTCGAGTACTACGTCGTATAACATGTAAAAAGCATTTGCGCTATAATTATTGCTTTTCTTTTCACGCGTAATATAAAAATTGTACGACCGGCATTCTGCATGAGAATAGAATGATCATATGTATACATACATACATACATACATACATAGATTGTATGATTTAATAGTTTTACCTTTTTTTTTATGAACCGTTAGAAAGTACTTTCTGTAATAATTAATAATGATTTATGTATCCCATTGGTCTAGCACCAATGCATGTAATGACCTGACTATTAATCATCTTCTTCTTTTTTTTTAGCAACTTAGTTTAGTATACTCTATATTACGAACTTATTTATAACTAATATGTGCGTTATTTACAATATTTATTAAAAGCAATTGCAAGCAATTATTCGCATTTTAAATGAAGGATTGTATTTCACTGTAAATTATTGAAAAAAGCGCGTCGATATGACGAGAAGGAAGACCAAACTTGTATGTTTATAAGATATCCTCTTAAAAAAAAAGCATCTGTTTTGTAGATTTTGTAGTATTTATATTCTTTATGTTTTACACATTTTGTTTCATGCAGAATCTTCCACATTAGAAGAAGAATATATATACATTTTTTTTTAAATGCATTATCTACCAATACTTTAAGAAATAACTTAATTTTCGTGTGTAAAGGAAATATATTAATAAATTGACAAAAAGCTTGTGCGTATATTTTTTGACTCTAAAACGATTAGATTTCTAAATGTTTGCGTATTGGATAATTGGTTTCAGGTGCAACTGCAATGAATAAATCGATGAGCTACTTCTTAGAATTTTTATTGTTTAAAAAGAAATCGTGAACAGTGAGAGGTGACTCCCTACTAAAAAGACAAACTGAACATCGTTATAAAAAAGATTGTTTAGAAAGTTACACAAGCTTTTGTACTTAGACTGTATATTGTGCTTTGTATACTTCATTATTTTTATTATGCTACACTGTCTCCTATGTTGAGAAAGTCATGAATTTTTTTTTATGACATTGTATTAATATATTACATAACAATTAATTGTTTTTAATATTCTTATCGCAAATATAATACATATTCTTTAATAAGAATCGTTTGTGTGTATCGTACAGAAGCACGGAAGTTTTTAATAATTTCAATATTTCTAGATTGGAGTTTTATTTTCGGAAGAGGTTCCGCACAATCTAATTGTTATTGAAACGGAAATTCACTTCGCGTTCTCAATGCTAAGATTTGTTTTTATAAAAAACACAATGGAAAAATGATTTCGAATGTAACTGTTGTATATATCGTAGATTTTCGATCAAATCGCCCAGTGAAAGGTATTCACGCGTTAACATTAAATATAACATATTACGTATGATCGATAACATCTATTTGAGTTGTATGCAACATATGACTTTCTAATATTATTTATACAGGTTGAATAAAAAACAAAAATGAATTGGCACTACTTTGTTGCTGCATTTTTGTGTTACAGTTTACATATATGAAATATATCTAATAAATTTTATTTCTGTTTTCAAATATCATATTCAAATTGCTTTAGGAATTTTTCTCTTAACGTGTAACATTATAAATTTGACATCGATAACAGTTTTAGCAACATCAGTAATTCTTTTACCGTGAATTCTTTTACCGTTTACCGTGAATGTCTTGACAAAAAATTCATTGGAATTACAAATGTGGCAAAAGCCTCGGAAATTATAATGCTTCTGTATTTTAATCCTATGCCGTGCAAAATTCAAGAGCACTTTTACAAGATTTGACATTCATATGGTGTATAATCGTTGACTCAGAATATCTTAATTCTAAAATTATAAACATGTTCTTTATAAAATTGCTTACGGAAATCATATGTTCTGTTAAATCATACACAAGAAAACAAGTTATATGTATGTTGATTATTTATTACGTATGAATGTCAATATTGATTCAATTCATTATTCATTTGAATTTCCTAACAATAGTAATGGCAGCTGTACAGAGAAGTGTCGCACATATAGGTAGTATAAATAATTATAAAGCAAAATAAATCGACGCATGTTTGAAAACATCGCGTCAGATTAGTTTCTAAAATAATAATAAGTAATTCAAATGAATAATTTATATATGTATATATACGATTTGAATTATCCGGATAATGCATTTTAACGTGTCTTCGTTATAAATACTAATTCTTCAATTCATGTTGAAATGGAAAACATTGCATGCATATAATTTCAGCCACAGGACACTCCTTAAGAGATTAATGCGCTCAACCAATAAATAAATAAGTTCCAGTCTCTTTACGCCTTTGATTTATACATAATTGTCTATCAATTATACGTCTATTAAATTTCGACTGTATAATACAACAAAGAACACACGCGACAATTGTATACTGCCGTCCAATGTTTAGAAGACGACATGTGTTGCAAGAAAGGCAATTCTTTCAGTACTATTAATCACCAGTGGAATTCACGAGTACAATTATTAAATTTGTACCTCATTTTGACGGTTCCGTTTCTTGGATTCCATGATCCTGGCGATATATATATTCAATTTGAAGATAATCTTCTTCTCTTTGTTGCATAAATTCTCTAGAAGGTGTAACTCCTACGGCATTTTAGACCTCCTTCCGCAGAATTAGCCATATGTTACAAGGAAGTATCAGACGACGGTGTACTTTCGTGGTAGCTGACTTGGCTCAGAGAATGTTGCAGCGCGTCAGGTGTCAGCCATTCTTTTGGCAAACAGCGTTGAAGGAATGGTACGCAAGAACTGAAGTACGCGAGACGATTTACCCAACCAGGTATTTCCTGACCACATAAAATCTGTAGTGCGAGACAAAAATAGCGTACCAGCATTGATCACACAAAATACAATTATATTATAATGGTATGTACATACAAGTGTAAGTTGGCTACTGAAGTGATTACAATTTTTGTTCATTAGATGGTAACGGTCTCCTCTGAAATCTTTTCCTAATTCTGTAACAATTCTGGTCACGTCGTCTTCTGTGAAGTCTGTGTATCCGATGTGTACAGACTGCCTATAACGAAAACAAACGTACTATTATATGTAACGCAAGAACTTCAAACGTTAGGTCTTTTCCAGCGATCAAATTTACCTATATCTAAACTGCTCCCCCAATTCTTCCGCAACTCGTGGTGTAATTTCAAAGATACCAGAAATCGGTTTGGAATGCCCTCCGTACGCATATTCTAATAACGGATTGATAAAAGTTGTAATTTTTAAAGAAATAATGATAATAATGTTATGGTTTCTTTTACTAAAACTAAATAACTGTACCTGTTCCATAAATTTCTACTCCCGAGTGGAATACACCCAATCCGATAGGCGTGGTGTATTCGTTTATCCAATACTGAAATAAATGATACGGTAGTATAAAATTATGCGTGAATAATGGTTATTGAATTAATATGTTTTCTTACCATGTCGTAGACATTAAGAATGATTGGCTCTCTGGCCATTTTTGGTAGTAGTTCTTCGCTATCCTGAGGGTATCCCAGACAATTGGGAAAGGAGAGATTACAGCTAAGACCTGACGAAAACATCATAGATACTTGTACTCGCAGAGATGAACAGCAGCACTACCTATGTTCCAACGCACCTAATAAGCAAATACATATGCTATATACTGGATCTAACTTAAGCAAGTAGCCACAAATTACTACAAAAATAACAACGAATGAACATTTCTTTTCCATATTTACGCTTTAAAGTTGATCTAAGTGTTTTAGGAGTTATACAATATAACAAAAAAGAAAAAGACACCTAAAATTCTATTGTATTTAAACCATCTAT
This sequence comes from Halictus ligatus, assembly GCA_028454255.1. NCBI lineage: Eukaryota > Metazoa > Arthropoda > Insecta > Hymenoptera > Halictidae > Halictus > Halictus ligatus. The sequence goes on from CM052131.1 coordinate 1,889,935, forward strand.
AATACGATTTAATGAACAGTCACTCGTATAAATTTACTTAAAACTTAGAATATCATTTACTTACGTATAATTTTTGCATGCATATTGTATGAAAATATACTAAAATATGCAAGATGCAGAGGAATCAATACGTTCTACTAATAAAAATATCGAAATCCATACAAATAAAACAATGAAAAACTCTAAACAGTTAGAATCTCAAAGCCAAAACATAAACAAAGACTATTAGGATTAATATTTATAACTCGGTATTACCCTGTCAATGCTAGCGAACTATACAATGCAGGGCATTAACGGACAATCTAGAAAGTTAATTAATAATACGATATGAGTAAGAAGCTAAGAATGATTACATTTCACAACATAAGGATAAAAAGAATTGTAACATGAATTATTTGGACAAAGGTCTCGTTAAGATAGAATACGTGAAAATTAGATTTGTTTACCTAAAGAAAAATTTCAATTTCAGTACATCCTGATTTTTTTATATTTCGTCATGAAACAACGGAGTCACGTCAAACTTCAAAATATCATCGAAGATTTGTTGATGTTAGACAACGCACGAAACCATAGTTCCATTTGGAGCAATCATATGTTTAAGAAAGTAACAACCGATTATTTATTTAATTATTACGATCAGGTGGTAAATATTAAATCGTCCAATACGTTGTTTAATACCAAGTTTCTCTAAACATTACTCCGAAATAGGATACATTGTGTCAGCAAGAGCTCTTCTTGTCCACTTGAAGCGTGACAAATCATCAACAGTTTCCCTTTGAGGATTAGCTTGCACATTCCAAATGTTTACGTTCTATTTTCCAATCACAAACTTAATTAATTCTACATTACAATCGTTAACGTTAAAGATTTTTTAAAGGAATTTACACAAATTGTTTCTAACTAGAAATAATTGCCATTTGTCTAGTAATATTTAGAAAATTCCTCTAGACGAACGCAATGTAGCAGAAAGAAATACACAGCCGTCAGAGAGGATACGAGAGTGCTCACGACCGGAGTTTTTCTGACTCCGGTATAGTGCTGCCACAGACGAGATAGACCTAACATCTTATGGCAGTTCCTGTCTGATGTTCTGAAATATCGACTGTTCAAAAAATCAGAGGGTTTGGTATGCCCTCTGCGATTTAGAGTGGTGAGTTTAGGAATTATATTCAATTACTGGTATCGAAGGCGTCGTTTCAAATTTAAATTTTCATTTCAAAGTTAAATAAATGCTTTTTCAATTTATATAAATAAACTGTTATTTATTGATAGTAAACATAATAACAATTGTTGTTGAAAACTGAAATACCTATTTAGCGCCATTTTTATCTTCAAATTGATTTATATGAACTGTTGTTGGCTCCTTTGAACGTTCTGCTATCAAATACAATTTTCAAAAGAACGGAAAAATTCGTTTACGGTCGAACCACCGGACGTGACAATATTCTTTATTGTACGTACAGTTTCAAATAATAATTGTTGTTGAAAATTTAAATACCTATTTAGCGCTATTTTTATCTTCAAATTGATTTATATGAACTGTTGTTGGCTCCTTTGAACGTTCTGCTACGAAATACAATTTTCAAAAGAACGGAAAAATTCGTTTACGGTCGAATCACCGGACGTGACAATATTCTTTATTGTACGTGCAGTTTCATTCATTTGTTATTTATACCAAACATAAAGTTCAAGTAATCATAACCGAAATTAGTATTTGTAATCGTTAAAGCGTTTTAGGAAACAATATTCTATTGTATTCGCGAGACTGCAGTGACTATATATATATTTTAATTTTAATTTTAATGCCTACCACTGACGACGCTGTCAGCAGATTTTAGTTCCAGTTGGTAATACAGGATGTGACACGAAAATGGTAATAGGGTTACGTGACCCCACAAACGTGGGACACGAAAATGCATTGAATGTCTATCGTATACCTCGTCTGTGGTTCCACAATATTAGTTCCGACCGATATGGTAGGATGCGACACAAAAATGGTGAGTAAAAAAATGGGGCAGTAAATTTGGCTAACAGTTTCAACGTTTCGCCGCTACGTGGATTGGCGTTGTACGGACATCCTTCTGGAACGAATGATACTTGCCGGAATTTGTATTGTGCCTTATAAGAATAGCGGCAAGAATCATTTGCGCTTGAATGAGAACCATCGTAGCGGTTTCTTTGAAATTAAATTATGATCTGGAACAAGACTGGACAGTTTTTGTCGATTTTTCGACGTGATTCCATATTCCTACGTGTATCTTTTCGAACCTCTGTGCATCGATCACGATGCATCTATAATCTCGTTCGATAATTCCGACGGAAACACATTATAAATGAAAAAACAAGTCTATATAAATGAAAAGGAAAAGGAACGGGGAGATCTAGGGAAGAGTAGGAATGAGGTCGAAAAGATCTAGGGAAGGGAAGAGAACGAAGCAAGGAAGAAGGGGAGTAGGTGATCCAGGGAAGGAAAAAGAGGAACAAAGCGCACCGTTGTCCACGAAAATGTCTTCTAACAGTTTAAAACAGTACTCCAATGTGCTCAATGCTGCAAATTCATGGTTCCACGACCTCCGCTTCTTTTTCGATCTTTCGTTGAACGGTTGCGTCCATATAGTTATACTTCATCTGTAATCACAACGGTTCATGATCCAGAAGATGAATTTGTAAATTCGAGCGCTCAAAGTCCTTCCTTAGTTTTTGTTAAACGCTAAATTAAAGAAGCGTCAATTTGTCTTTGGATTTTCAAATAAATATTAACAGAATCACGCAGGTACTTCGATTTCGAGGCAACTTTTCAGAAGATGAGTAAGAACACTAATGTTGATCCAGAATTTTTTTGGTTTCTACGGACTATGACGAACGCAGTCAACGTTTATTTAACTATGTCTCATTTCACATTCTACGACGATTTCGTAAATATGCAGCAGGACACTACCAGTACGTTATAAACGTTTCGAACCCAGCAAATCGTTTGCGGTTATAAACAAATTAAATTGTTATAAGGTTATAAAGTAATGTCACTCATGACGAAAATGATGAAGTTTCAGAGACGTTGATGTACTCGTTGTTTCTGGCAGCGGTGGATTTCCTAGCGTACATAATAGTGCTATAAACGGCAGGAACACCAAAGACGCAAGCATAAAAGCCGGTTTTATATAATAAAATTATTCGTCATGTATCTACATTTTATAAATATATTCTAAAATCTATAGTATCCGTTGTCAAAATCATTTCTGTGTTTCTTCTTGTACTCATCGCCATGAAAATCATCCAGAAAACCTTTCTGGTAACGTTCCTTATAAGGATAATGCAGTTCTCGTTCATAAAAGGCTCGATGGTTCGGATAATACCTACAAATAAATAAATTATTCCACACTCGCATTATGCCCCTTTTAATGCGCCGTTACCTATAATCTCCTAGATAAGGTACGTCATAATGATCATCCGTATAATAGTCCCTGGACTCGAGATCGTAATGAGAATTCCCAAATGGTAATACATAATCATTGCGACGAATCGTTGGGTATAAGTGCTCTTTACGATAGTAAATTTTGTTCCCGTTGCGATCGAAGTGATGTCCCGCCTCGTCTTGCAAATAGTTTCTCCTGTCATCTTTAAATCGATCTCTGTGATATTCTCCGGTATGATCCTGGTAATTGCGGTAGCTGAACAACAAAAACAAAATTGTCTACCAACTGTATCCAATCGATCACTGTACCACATCGATGTGATCAATTTAAAACAGGATCTACTGAATGTAAATGGTAAATTGTAGATGCATCAATGCAAAACTGCGTGCCCGATATTAAAATGCAGGGAATATAAATTGTATTTTCCTTTTAGGAAATCATTAACCCCTTTTGCTACGATTTATTTTATAGTTACAGTGATTTTTTGCTAAAAAAAGAAATGGAAATTTATATTTACTGGACGCCTACGTATTTTCAAATGGCTAATTTGACTCCGGCTTAAAAGAAATTAGTGGCATTTACTAGACTCTACAAAACTGGTATCACGAGTCTAACTCATTGTTGTAGTAGAATGGGTTAAAACAAAAGAATTTGAAGTTAAATAAGTAAGTAATGAGTTAAAAATGCATAGTACCGTGTTTGTACATGACTTTGCTACGTCTGTATAGAGCCTTTAGAACACTAAACTTATCGAAATTAAGAGAATCTCTCAGCGGCAGCCATGTTGTGACGTCATACTTGCTTCAGAAAGCGAATCTTCTGCCGAATATTACAAATTACTCCAGGATAAGGTAGAAATTTGCAATTTGGGCACCATACAGACGTAGATTAGACTTTTAGGAAACACAATTGACCATTTCTAAACAGTTCATTGCAATATTGAAGCGTCAATTTGTCAAGATTTTGACCCTTGCGTATGTGTATGGATTCCAAACCATGCCGAGCATTTGGTTTTGACTGTTACGCTATGTTACGTCTTAAATAAGTAAGTAATCAGTTAAAAAAGCATAGCACCGTGTTTGTACATGTCTTTGCTACGTCTGTATAGAGCCTTTAGAACACTAGATCTCTCGAAACTAAGAGAATCTCTCAGCGGCAGCCATATTATGACGTCATACTCGCTTCAGAATTCGAATTTTCTGCCGAATATTACAAATTACTCCACGATCAGGTAGAAATTCGGAATTCGGGCTCCATACAGACTTAGATTGGACTTTTGGGAAACACAATTGACCATTTCTAAACAGTTCATTGCAATATTGAAGCGGCAGCCATCTTGTGACGTCGTACTTGCTTCAGAATTCGCATTTTCTGCCGAATATTACAAATTACTCCACGATCAGGTAGAAATTCGGAATTCGGGCTCCATACAGACTTAGATTGGACTTTCAGGAAACACAATTGACCATTTCTAAACTGCTCGTTGCAATATTGAAGCGGCAGTTTGTCTAGATTTTGACCCTCGCGTCCGTATACGGATTTCAAACCATACCGGTCCCCTTAAATGTCTCTTATGCGTTCAATGTGTCAACGAATGTTCGTCGAACGTCGAAAACGTACTTCTGCCTATTGTCGTAGAGTCCCAGCAGGCCCCGATCTCGTCCGGCATAGGCAGCGTCTCGTGCCCCGTCCCTAAACGAGTCCCTGGATTTCTGTCCATAATAAACGCCGTTGTTCCCGGTCGACTTATGGCCCCCCTCGTCGTCGCTGTCCTCGTAAAAGCTCGAGTTATTGCCGGACTCGTCCTTGTGGTAGTTGTTGGTGAAACCGGTCCTGTGGTGTCCTTTCTTGTGATATCCGCTCCCGTGTCGTTGAAAAGCATTCCTCCCCTGATCGACGGCCTCGGACTCGCCCAGGCTGTGTCTGCCCTTGTCGTGACCCTTCCGCTCGGTGTCCTGCTCGTCGTACCTCCTTTCGTCCTGCTTCCGTTCGTCGAATCCTAGCTGGCCCCTGTTGCGCCCGAAGCTGTCCCCTTTGCTCGTTTTCTCGTCGTCGAGGAACACTCGAGCGGAGTCGACGTTCTTCCGCAGGATGTCCGTCAACGAGGAGCCCGAGCGATTCTCCCCTTGCAGGACGATCGAGACGGGGTCGCAAAGGACGCGCGCTACACCCGCGAGAAACGCTATACTCCAGATCAACGTCGACGACATCGCGATCATCTTGATCGTCCGCTCGACTGATCATCGCTTCGAAAGGATCCTCCGTATTTATGCCTCCGCGTTTGAGCAGGCGTCCTTGCACCGCCGACAAAACTAAACGCATCCTGTGCTCACGGAAATCGAGAGATCCCGTGGCCCCCGTTCGAGGATTGACCTTCTTGCTCAATGATCAACGAATCGGAACTTGGATATCTCCGAGGCTACCGACACACCGGGTAGCCACACACACGCACGTGTCCCAAAAAACCATGACGGCGGTTTCTCGTTCCCATTCAAAACACTTGTTACACGTTCGAATTTCTGCTTTAATACGTTAAAACTTACAAATAATACAAAAAAATGTGTGTACGTGTGTGTGTATGTTTGTGTGGTGTTTGTTTGGTGTGGCGTGATGTTGAAATAAATTATCATCTCGTTACGGTGGTATTTACAGAACTTACACATGACGTCGTGCAGAGGCACCTTTTTCTCTCTCTCTCGCTCTCTCTCTCTCTTTCTCTCTCGCTCTCTATCTCTCTCTCTACAAGTATTGGTAGTCAGACAAAGGTAAAGGTAAGAAATATATGTAGATATTGTAAAAAATATTCAAAACTTATATTTTACGTCGTCTTCGTGGAAATTCTCGGTGTAGAATTGTACAAGACGCTTTTTTTTTCTCAATTATACTCTAAGTATCTGTAAGAGGGTAGGGTGGTGGGGGAGGGGGGGAAAGAAGGTATGCGGCATTATAATACATCACTAATCGTAGTCTTTCTGTTTCAAAAATATCGTAGCTCTTTCTAAATAGTACTTTCATTCGCATCATCCTCGCTCTCTCTCTCTCTCTCTCCCTTTCAACCAGGCATTCATTGATTACTCGAATTGTTTTTCGTCCAACCAGACAGACGTACCAAACTATACAGTATTCTCTGTAGTTCTGTTTTTTAAATACAATTTAACGATTGCGGTAACTTCTCCCTCCTCGTCTCCTATCTTTCTCCGTTGAATGTGTGTGCTCCTCGAACACCGTTCGAACATATTCCAGCGTACACTTAAATACAATAAACAGATGCTCCACTTTATTGTTTTCACCACCTGCGTTTATAAATAACGTGTGAACATATACAGCATTTCGTCGTTATACTGCGACCCGGCAGCGCCAAATAACAAAGTTTCCGTTTCGTTACTTCGCGTCCACCGTTTTGTCTTTGCTTTTCGAGCTAGGACACGTTCGACCGAACGCAGAATCTTTTCGGGGATCATCGCCGATGCAACATCGAAAAACATAGACACCCCTGGCAGATTGTACTCGATCAAAAATCATGGTTACTCGCAACACCGATAAATATTGTTCTATTACCAAATAGAAAAAAATTCTATTACCAAAAAGTATTATCGACGCCCTATCTTCGAAAAAACAAACATGTTCGTTCGTGTATCAACCAGAGGACAAAACACGTTTAATGAAGAGATACAGAAGTCGTAACGACGATACATATGTTCGATCGAATAGTTTCTGGCAGTGGGTGCAACGCGTTTACAACGGTAAAACGAAGAGAACAGCTTTCCCCGCTCGGCACATACACGCAGAAACTAAACGTACACTAACTGCGTTAGCCCACCCCTCCCATACCGTCGGCAGTACGTGAAAATAAAAGCACTTTACAAGTAAAATTCACGGTGAAACGAATGATCACGACACGGGTATACGACGCTATGCTCACCGTACACCGGGAAAGAAACTCTGAATTTGCTGGTAGGACTCGTGTGAAATTTGTCAAGCAGCGACACGCCTTCGAAATTAAAAAATCGATCTTCCAACAGACCATCCCATTCACGGCGATGAATGGACCGATAAACTTATGTACAACTGTCTATATGATTAACATACTTCCATAATTTATGCTTACTCTGTACACGCGCGTTCCTCTTTCTCTCTCTCTCGCTCTCTTTCTCTCAAACAACTACGAAAGAATTAATATATTTACAGAATTTGGCGGGTTCGTTAAAATACTTAAAAATCGACGCGACACAATTCGGGCACGCTGTCTGCCCAGCTGCGTAATATTTCCTTTGTATACTCAATGTTTCTGTCCGTTCGCTTTTGGTCATCGACAGTGTGACGCGGCTTTTGCAGTTAATGGAAGAAGTTCTGATCAGTCCGCGCGCTCAACTCTCGCCTCTCCGTAGAAAATAATGTGGTGGATTCACTGAAAACGACCGCCCTATAGATGTCTATGAAAATTATTATCTGACCACTGGCTTCCCTTTATTAATCCTGCTCGAACATAATCTGCGGCTACGGTGCACGTTCATTCGATCGCGGAGAGACGTTTGCTACTACGGCCATTGCGCGTCCTCCTTCGACTTCATCTTCGACTCCTTCTTAATGTACAAGCGCGAATAGTCGTCCTGGTAAGAAGTACATTGCGCGTTCAACTTGTTCGTCTTCTGCATGCCGGCGGTGGTCACCGGCGAGTTGCTCGGCGAGTACTTCATCTCCTGTAGCTCCTGCAGCTCCTTCAGGGACCTCATCACCATCTGCACGTCTTTCTCCTGCTCCGTCGGCTGCACGGCGTTGCCCGCAGGCTCGTCCAACAGCAGACAGCCGTCTTTCCGTTTGTCCGGCACGGCCCTGGCCGGCGGGTCGTCGTTGATGATCTGACTCAAGTAATTCGTGGCAGCAATCGTCTCCTCGTTCTGCCTCTGCTCCTGCTCCTCCTTCGACAGAGACGGTTGCTGTTGCTGCATAGGCACTACAACGTCCGCACTGGCATGCCCTACAATCTGCTTCTCCGTCGGTTTCGCCTCCTTCTTCCGTTTCTTAAGATCGTTTGATTTGTGCTTGACCTCCACGCCCCGTTCCCGTCTCTTGTCTCTCTTCTCAGTCTTATTAACAACATCGACGACATCCTTCTCATCCGGCGGCTTCTTCTCGTTTTTGGTTTCGGCGGCGTTCTCGTGCAGCAACCGGTGCTTCAGGGACACGGGCTTCGAGTGGGAGGAGGAGGACGTTTGATTCAACGCGGGGTAATTAGAATGCTGAGGCTGTGAACACGAGTATGAAGGTTCCTGTTGCTGCTGCTGCTGTTGTTGTCTGTGTATGGAATGATGTCCACTTTGAGGCACTTCATTTGCGTTTGGAAGAACGTTCGACGTCTCTGGATAAGCCGTTATAGAAACTACATCTTTCTTGTTCTCGTTCGGTTTGGTTGACGACTTATGGAAATCGCTAACGGGCGTGATAGAAAGGGAACTATTACCTAAGTCCAACAAATTAATCTTCTCGACGTGGCATTTCGACGGCTTCATCGCCATCAGATGGGACGTAGGCACGACCGAGATCTTACCCACGGCCGAATTGTTCGCGGCGATCGACGACAGAACCTCGTGTTGCTGGCTCAAACTGTTCAGCACGTCTTTACTCTTCTCCTTGTGCTTCGCGTTCTGCTGCTGCTGCTGCTTCTTCTCGGCGTTCTCGTTCGACTTCGCGGCGCCCGATTTCGCATAGTTGCCGGAACTATCCGCCGCGTTTTGAACCTTCGACACCGTTGCCGACAACTTCTCCTTGTCTTGAGACAGGACGCTGTTCACGCTCGCCGGATGCTCGACCTTCCCCACGGAGTTGTACACCAGGTTCACCGATGCGCCGTTCCCGACGTCCTTGGCCTTCTTCTGCTTCTTCTTCGTGCTGCGGTTAAGGATTAGCGAAATGATTAAATGCGCCCGAGAAGCGAGCAACGCGGATAAGACGACGCGACACGATGTTAGGCGCGAATCGCGCGCAGGAAACTTACACAGGCTCGGACTCTTTAACAAACTGTAATAAAGCGCTCTGCGTCATGTATCCGCTTGGCCATAACGGCAACACGTGCTGCACCAAGTAGGACCCGACGAAATTGAACATGTCCTCGGTCTCCTTCGATTTCCTCGGTCTCAGGACAGTGTAAATCTGTCTCTTCGCGTTTGCAATCTCGTAAACCAGTTTCCTACACGGTGAAACAGGAGTTATTATCATATTAGATTATTGTTATTGAATTTATGAGAATCTCACTTTGTTTCCTCGGTCCAGGGAAATTGTTTCTTCGGAATTTTCTCTTTTTCTGAGTTCTCGCAGTTGTCCTCGTCGAACAAAATCTCAGGGTCCGGTAAACCCCCGATATCCCTGAAACGAACACGACAATGGCAGATAATCGGATACAACGAGAATTCTCTACGCGTGTATGTGTGAAATGAGAATGATTAAAAGTGATGGTTCTTTGTTTTCACCTAAATAAGTATCTAACATGAACTCCTACGGTAAAGATGCATATGTGAATCGAACTGTATGGACTGTAACGTTTAGTTTCTCGAAAAAAGGATGACGCGACCGTGAAAAACTAAACACTGATACTGATGATAAAAAGCCCCGCATTGTCCTCCGTCTATCTTCCTAACAATGGCAAATAAAATGAAACGTTGCATTGAAATTTTACGGGCGAATAAAATCATCCTCGCGAATTTATATGAAACACCGAGACAGCAGCGATAAAGTAAGCATGAACGGAGTAAATAGGGGGAGAGAAGTAGACATAGAAGAGAGGAAGATAAAGAACAATTGGAGGTAGGTGAGAATAGAAAGTGGTTGTCCTCTTACGAGGGGCACCTTACCAACAGTACCGGTATATCTTCCAGTATAAAGAAGGACTAAGAAATAGAAAATTATAGTGAGTTCCCAGTCAAAATTTGCGCACTCATTTAACTTACGTTTTAAAGTTACGAAAGAGTGTCTCTCTGTACATTATTATTTGCTCTCTCTAACGTCAGTTAAATTCGTAAGCCCTGCAAGATTAACACACCGGAAGGATACTTACTTTCCTTCGGCGACCTTCTGACACTCTTCGAGATATTTGCACATCACAGATGGCGTTATTTCATCGATAGCTTCTTTTAACCTGCAGCAGACATTTTTCTTCGATCATCGTCACTCGTAATTTCCCGGTAGAACATGTAAACCAAATGTAAACACCATACCTTTGTACAAGATCCTTGATACTGCTTTCAACATCCTGTATATATAACTTCTTCGTTCTATTTTGCAGCGCCATTTTACTACAAGGTAAAAATCGTGCCAGATGTTCGTACGTCTCTATCCTCAGGCCCGGCGAAGAAAGAGTTCGTAATCTTTTCTCTAAACTGAAACAGGAACACCACGGTGTAATCGTTGTTCGTGCACGGCGAACACCGTTCCACGTAGATTGAATGTTTTACCTTAACAATAATGCGTTTACTGTTGTATCGAAAAATTTAGTCTTTCCTTCTTTATTATTCTCGGCTCGCGACTTTAATTTATTAACTATTTCTACAACATTCTCTGGAAGGGAGTCGGGCAAAGGTGTTTCTTTGTCGTTCTCGTCGCATTCGGACTCGGTGCCTATGCAACGAGATTTACCAGAGTCGGTGGTGTCGCGACTCGACTCGTCCTCGACTCTAGCAGCGTTAACTACGCTCTCTATCGCGTCATCAATATTACTATCCTTGCCGCTTAACTTTTTTAAGTCTATCTTCTTCCCGTCGAAACCGTTAGTGTTAGCTGCCTTCTTCTCGAACTTCTTTATATCGAATTTCTTCTCCAACGTGCTTTTACTCTTCTGCGGATCAGTCTTGTCGGACTTTCTCTTCTCCTCTTGATCCTCTGAAACTGATACGCGAAAGATGTTACAGGGTATTTTGGTTTTACATCCTTAAATAGTCACATTTTCCTTTAAGCATAAGTTTTGTAGAATACGCGTGCCAAATATTCACCTTCCGTGTCCGTAGTCTCCGCTTTCTCTTTCCGTTTAGTCATAGCCTCCCCGTCCTGTTGAGAATTTTGTTGATCCTGTAAATTCGGTTGCTTCTTCCTCTTTTTGACGATGTTCTCCTGAACAGACTTTTTCTCTCCATTCTCGTCTATCTTTTGCTTCTGTAAAATTACACAGGGATTCTTAACTTAAACGGTAATCCTACGTGGGAATTCTTCATCACAACTTCAGTTACTTTTCTTGGTTGATCACCGGTAATTTCTTCAGCTTCGTCTTCGTCCGACGAACTGAGATTTCGTTTCTCCGATCTCTTTGGGCTGTCCACGTCTTCGGTGTCCTCCTCGCTGCTCTCGCTGCTCTCTTCCTCGTTGCTGTTGTTGTTATTGTTGTTGTTGTTGTTGTTGTGGACCAACGAATGCCGATCCGCTGACCTAAACTCGAGAGCACCGCAGTTGATGTAGAAACCTCCGTGTGCTGTAGTCATCTCTTCCGGTACGATTTCATCATACTAAAACAATCGAATAATTCATTAAAACGTGTTACATGTAATACAGTCGACCTTTATATAATTTAAATCGTGCGATTAATTCACACAGCGTTACACGAACTCGGAATTACTACTCTGTTTGATTCAAATCAAATTGCAATTTTTGTTCCGCGTTATAGAAGGGTTTACTGTAGTCGATTTTAACACTAGGTTTAATTTACCATTATCGCGATTGTAAGGAATAATCCAACAAATTTGTTTCTTGGAATGCATATTTAAAAATATTACTAAAAATGTAGATAAAGACATTCCCGTTATTTTTATAAAGTCGTACAAAATTAACAGTTTCAGTGCTCGGTAAACCTAACGTTAGTGAAACCGTGTGTCTTACTGCATCAGTATTATCGATGAAAGAATCGTTCTCATCGTATCCAGCACCCAAATCCACATAATCTTCGTATTTAGTTTTTTTCCGTCCAGTGGTCGATGTTCCCTTAAATAAATGAAACATACGTAAGTGCGCGGAGAATTATAGATTTATTTTGATAATCGTAAATCGATCAAGATCAAGATCTACATACATATTTCGCTTCGAATCGCCGCGCCATATCGCGGAGTTTATCGTCGTCATCGTCATCGTCGTCGAAAGGAAGTCCGTTGGTCGTATTCTCCTGCTTAAGTTCTTTCCTACGTTTCTTCTGCGATCGAAAGAAGAGAAAACAAAAAGAGAGAAAAAAAAAATAAGTTCATTAGTCTTTGCGGCGCGCGATCATTCGATTGCCAGCCGGACATCACCTACTAACCCACAACGTACGCGCGCGCTTGTGCTTTCACTATTTTATCAAAAATTCAGAAATAGTCCGCGCACTGCGCATGCACGCAAATTATCAGCTGTTTTCATTGTGCCCGGAGTAATTGAACAAAATTATACGGGGGCGGCACTCGTGACACAATTAAAAATGGGGCAACTTTCCGAAAGAAAAAAAGAAATCGAACAAATAGACAAAAACCACGGAATAAAATCTCTTTCGCTCGGTCGCTTCGTTCGGGAACAAAACGAATTTGACAATTAGTTACAAAAACAAATTAGTCAGGCGCGCTGTTGAACACAGAGGGCGGTTGTATTTCTCCTTTTCAGAAAAAATACGAACAAAATGAATTGTTTTTTATACGGAGCTCTGTTTTCGAGAGAAATAAATTAGAAAATATTAAAAATATGTTATTGAAGATGGAACTCTCTACGAAAAAGTATCAATCTACATTTTTGTTAAGAATTACTCTTCTTCCGGTTCCACCGGAACACCTTCCATATGTTACATATATATATACTGCGAATTATTAAGGAGTGTAACGAGCCCATCTTATTGTTGTTAATTTTTGATGTTAGAATATGGGGCGCATGTCGTGCAACAAAAATTTGAGACATTGTCAACGAATCGACATAAATAAAAAACGCACACACATATATAAATATAAAATGTTTTTTATATGCGTTCATATGTGTTTCTTATACTTGTTAATATGTACATATTAACAAATGCGTTCACATGTTTTTTTTATGTCGATTCATTGACAATAATGTCTCAAATATATAATGAAAAATATATGTTTATATATGTGTTTTTAATATTTGTTAATATATATTAACAAACACTGTCTCGTATTTTTTATTTATTTCGATTCGTTGACAATAATGTCTTAAATTTTTATATATATATATAAGAAATATATATATTTTTAAAAATATATATTATTTATATATATTATTTATGTCGATTCGTTGACAATAATGTCTTCAATTTTCATATATATAAGAAATATATATATTTTTAAAAATATATATTATTTATATATATTATTTATGTCGATTCGTTGACAATAATGTCTTAAATTTTTATATACACATATAACAAATATATATATTTTTATAAATATATATTATTTATGTTAATTTGTTGACAATAATGTCTCAAATTTATATATATATATATAACAAATATATATATATTGTTATAAATATATATTATTTATATATATATGTAACAAATGCGTTCACGTGTTTTTCATTTATGTCGATTCGTTGACAATAATGTCTCAAATTTATATATATATATATATATATATATATACATATATATATACATAGATTTCTATATATATAAGAGTTAGCCATATTCTTCGTCGTAAATAAATAAACATATCGATCAATTGCGACACAGGGGCGAAGACAAAATTGATTCACAAGAGGGCATGAGCCGTCGACCGATACCAGGAGCACATGCTACGTGCAGAGCATAGCGCTCGCTGCCCTTTCTTTCGGGACGCGCGACTTCTTATCGTCCTCTGTTTCCCTAATACCGGAGACGCTACAACAAGTGAGTTTATTTGTCAATAAACCCCTGGGGTTTATTTATCAATAAACCTGGAGCATGTGCGGTTCGAGTACAACGATGAACAATAACAACAACAACAACGACAACAAAAAAAAAAGAAACTATGTCAAACGAAATATTCGCGCACAATATCATTAGTAAACAATACCGCGAAAACAATTTGCACAATGTCTAGGTCGCATGCCAATGCAGAACCTCGCGTAGACGGTTTTTCTTTCACGTGCATTAATTTCGCGTTTAAAAAGAAAAAATCCGAATCACGAACAGCGTTCATTCGAACCGGAATCCGAGAGAATTTTCTAAATGAAAATTTATTCATTCAACAGCGGCTGAAAACCGTTCGATACCAGGTCACCGCGTGCTCCGTTACAATGGGATCATTAAATGATACTGAACAGATAATGAAAAGATAAAGTCTAGATAAAAAAGATCCGAAAGTCTGATACACGTTCGTTCGTGCTCTTCCCTGACTCGCGTCGGGATCGCAAATTATCTAATGATCGAATTCGAAAAGCCTGATAATAAACTGGAAAAAATGCAATACACAATGGTTCCGTTCTAATCCCATCGCGTTTCTTTGGGAAATATTGCATTCCGAAAAAACGCGGTGGACTATCGGTTGGATAAGAGAGGGACGGACAAATTAAGGTGGAATAAAAATGAAATGTATTCGGAACCGATTAATCGAGGTCCGCCAAAAATTTCGAACGCGTGACAAAGCGCATCGATCACGAAATTAAGATCGGGGATTTTCTCGGGCGCACACGTCGCCCGCAAGATCGCCAGCGATAAGAACAAAAGCGGAAAAGCTGTGGGCAGAGAGCTACGTGGAAAAATCATTCGAAACGAAAGCTGAGCAGCTATGCAAACCGATTGAGAAACGAGAAAGAGAGAGAGAGAAAGAGAGAGAGATCCGCGTACACGCAAGAGAGACCCGTGCAACAGTCACACGTCGCCTTGGAGAAGTTACAATGCCGGACCGTATGGTCGTACAACAGTAATCCCGTGGTATCTATTTCGTGCATCCCGAACAATGACTATCGCGGTGGAAACGCGCGGCTGATGGCCCGTTGCTCGTTGACGACGATTCTAAAGAAAACCACGAACATGCTTCTGGCCCGAGCCATACATTGTCACGAGCGACAAGACCGGCGACGCATTATGACGTTTCTATTCGACGGCTTCGAATTGATCACACCTTTTTCGCCTCTAATCCCGCACGGGCACAGGTGCGGGCCTGCGATTCGGGGAAAAAGAAGCCCGAGAATCCGCGAGCCCGAGACCAGGTCCGAGAAACGCGCAAGCTGCAAGATGCCCGGATCCCACGCGATAATCGCGACATGACAATTCGCCTAAGCGGCGTGCACGAGTCCCCCTTGTCTCGTGCAACACGAAAATGGTCGATCCCATTGGAATTTTTGCAGTTTCTTGTCAAAGTATGGTACGCGAGAACGATATCGCGGGGCCGGTGTTTGCCTCGGTCCTCGGGCCCGATGTTTTGGCCGTGGTCGAACCGTATGGGAGCCGCGTTCCCCAGGGCTTTCGTCTCGCTCTGCTCCGGTAATGTCGTCGGTGAAAGGATGAAACTGACCTCGCCTGCTTTGAGGAGCTGTGCATAGTTGAACTCAGGACATGCCTTCTCGTTCGACTCTGGCAGGGTGAGTACGAAGCGGAAGGAGGGCGCGAGCTGTTTGCCCTTTTCCTCCTTTTTCTCCTTCTTCCGGGACTCCGGGAACTCCAAGGTCTGCAATGGTACCCGTTTAGCCTCTGACATTCCTACATTTGCACGAGCTCAACGCGGATCACGGAAACACTGCGAACGCTGCGGCAACAACATGGTCCTTTCTCTCAAACACCGCACCGACACCGCCACTCGCACGTCGCCATCTTCGGCTCGACTGTTTTTAGAGTGCGCTGCCGACGCCGCCGCTACGGTCCCGTTCTCATTGCACCAGTTCTCAATGATATTCGGGCATGTCCGCACGGCATCGCGGTTCGCATCGATTTCTTGCGAACCGGTCTTGATACGTGGTTTGTCCGGTTACACTCAGATGGCTCTTCCGATACGATTTCAGAAGGGCGCCAAATTCGAATTGTAAGCTTGACGCTTTCGCACCGGATGACGCGATATCGCAGACGCAATTGATCGCAGAATAAATTTGAGGAAAAATTCTCACTGCCATTTTCACTTCTAAATGATGACATTGAAAGCTCATAGGTTTTTATTCAATTTTGTCTTTAGTCGGTAATTACTTAAACAGATAATGACAGAGATTGTTTTTTCATTATTTGCTGTTAATAGGTAAGTACATACATCGCGTAGATTTGTTGTACTTTTATCTAATTCTAAATTAGACATATATACAGTATGGAATGATTTGTAATGTTTTTACTTCACAGTATCTATATTATTACTTTAGCATTCATTCATGAGTTTAATGTGATTTATATTTTTATAAAATGTTTGTACATATAAGGATTGGTCCGCAATTTGATAATTAAATAGAATGCGCATTTTAGAAACGATTCAAGAGAGTACAACCACAGAGTACAGCTACAGAGTACAACTATAGTATAGGATAGACCTATCCTCTCTGGATAGACCAATCCAATGCATTTTCGTGTCCCTCGTTTATGGGGTCACGTAACCCTATTACCATTTTCGTGTCACATCCTGTATTACCAACTGGAACTAAAATCTGCTGACAGCGTCGTTAGCGAAATTTTAGTAACAGTAATTGAATATAATTCCTAAACTCACCACTCTAAATCGTAGAGGGCATACCAAAACCTCTGATTTTTTGAACAGTCGATATTTCAGAGCACGAGATATGAAGCCCCATAAGACGATAGGTCTCCTAATGACTCAATCGTATATCTTGAGATATGTTAAAATAGATGTTTTAATCGACAGACATATGTATCAAATATGTTTTAAACCCCATGTTCGACAACTTTGATGAAGAAGGAATGCTTGATTCTTCGAGATAATGGAAAACAGAAAATACGAATGAAATCATTATGATATCAGTTCCATTTTTATTTTATAATGTACATATACCATTTATTACAATGTTTTAATACAGTCTGTACAAGCTATTGTAGCGTTTATATCATCTAGTTAAAGATCTATCTCTACAACCATATAATAACTTCGCTCCGTACATAATAAAAAATGTCAATTCAAAACTCCCCTTCCAATGCCTGCAATGGTAAAATCAATATTGTCAATCATCTAAAATATTAGTTTATCTAAAATATGTAGGTGCTGTAACAGTACCCGTCCATGTTAAAAATGTATAATCAACTTTT
This sequence comes from Halictus ligatus, assembly GCA_028454255.1. Lineage (NCBI taxonomy): Eukaryota > Metazoa > Arthropoda > Insecta > Hymenoptera > Halictidae > Halictus > Halictus ligatus. The sequence goes on from CM052131.1 coordinate 1,907,521, forward strand.
ACAAGACACAAGATCATTCAAAATAACAATGCCGTGTCGAAATTCTAAAAGTAATTTAACCCGGAGTGTCGAAATCGTTCTCGATATTCCCCCGATTCTTTGCAATTTTAATTGCTGAAAATTGCTGACCTAAAATCTTCATTATTTCCGCATGTTTTACGTTACGATCTTTTTTTACACTATTATAATTCTCTTTTACGAAAAGCGCAAATCCGCCGAGCTCCCTCTTGGGAGTTTGTACTTGCACCGTTCCAGATTTCGTGGTTTTGTTTATGAGTAATTCGAACTTTCCGTAGCAGTGGCCGCAACGTTTTCTTTCGACGTCCAAAGACTTGGAATGCCTGCCGATGCTGCAACAATTTTGTACGTTGTATAGTTTATTCGGTCGACCGTATTTTAATTCATAAATCAGCTATCAAATATTTTACCTGTACCCGCAGCCGACACATTTATACGTGAACTTGGTTTTAATTTTATAGTCATGGCACCTGCGAATCGGTGGTAGGTCGGGGAACGTTTTCACGGCTTTGTTAGCCCTAAAATGGAGCCACATCGACACGATTTTTAACATTAAACACAGCAAATGAATGCAAAAGTTCGTGCCTAATTCGTGACCTAATAGATACATACCACCCTGTCCAAAATGGACCATGTCCATCGGAAACATTGTTTATCAGCCAGGCAGCTGCGTGGCACATTTCATGGATTAAAGTGTCCCGAAGTCTATCCGGTGTATCCAACACCTGTGTAGAAAATTCATGGTCTTAATCCATATCTTCAACATCGTCCTCATCAATGTAATTGCATACCTTCGTCGACAGAACTATTCTCGATGATCTAACGACACCTCCAAGCGTTTTGACCGATTTCTTGTTGTAGCAGAAGCCAGCAGTTCCTCTCATACGGACATTCCATTCGATGCTCATGTCTTTAGGCAATTGCTCGTCAAAGACTCTCTCGTTATACAATTTATACAAATAATTGCACAAAGTCTCCTTAGTATTTTTAAAGTCCGTTCGGTACTTTTTAGCTTCTGGATGCGCACTGGCAATCGGTACATTTTCAGACAGAGATGCCAAAAAGCTATATTTCTTTTCACATTTCCGGTTATCGGAAATCGGTCTAACTGTAGCACTTTTTTTAATCGGTTGCCGTGGAAGTTTAGGAGGATCTGTAAAAATTGTCGAATTTTATCGACATGTCATCGAAATAATTCACAAACGTGTATTACCTTTTTTAACTACAGGTTTTGGTGGAACATCATCGCCAGGGTCAAACTCACTGGTACCCGAGCTTTCGCTTTCACTTTCATCGTCGACAAAATACAATTTCTTTCGTCTCATATCGTACATATCGTCCCCATTATTCTCTTCATCTTTTCCTTCATCATCGGTATCCGTATCGCATATTCTTAACGCTCTGTGGAACAATTGTCACAATTACTTGACTTTATTATATATTCTTTCTAAACTTCAAGATTATTTTTGCTACCTTTGTACACGAGGCGGAACGGTTTGTTTCGGTTGTGTATTGTTCGTTGATGTTTTCAGGTTTGTCACCGCAGTGTAGTATGAGCTTTCGCATCCACTTTCTGACGACGTGTCATCCTTAATAAAACTGTCCCTCTGTTTGGGACCCGCACGAGAGTTTTTTTTTGTTGAAGGCTTTTGTGGTCTTAAATCTTCCAGAGCTATAAAATTGATAAATTTTAACGTGAAACGTGAGAACAATAATGGAGTCAGAATGTAATTACTTACATGCACTACTATCCTCATCTGCAGACTCCGATGAACATATAATCTTTTTGGTCCTCGGTCTCCTGTAATTAAAATTAAACTTGTAGCATTTGGTATTGCTAGGCTCACGCAGCACTATCGATTATAAAACAAAAGGAGGTCTTCTTTACCTTTCAGTTTGAACTGCTCTACTTTTCGTAGCAACAACTTGCTTCCTCGGCTCTGATTTTGGTAGCAGCTCATCTGCCTTCTGCCTCCAGGATGTACCATATAATTTGTCCAATATATCCGCGCAAGCCATAACATCCATGTTTTGCGGTTGACTTATCGTAGGAGTGGACATTACATTATCTGTACGTTTGTTAGTTGGTGTACGAAGTTCGAGAGCATCGTTTCTCGATCGTTTCGTATAATCTAGAATCGTAGTTTGCTTTGTTACAGAAGATTGTACTATTTTATTGCGTTCTTCGTTGGTTAATTTCTTCTCACTCGTTCGCGTTTGGCGTATTCTGTCTCTATTATTCGGAGTTTCATAATTCATTTCTAATCGCTCCAAACTGCTGTTGCCAGAGCTTATGCCGCTTTTGTTGCTAGCAGGTATCATGCTGACAGAGCTGTCGCTCTTTGAATCAGGTGAATTGGTCTGAAGCCATTCCGAGATTTGCTTCTTTTTTCGTTCCGATAGTGCGGACGTTGCGTCTCTATTTTGGTCTACCTTTCGGGTATTTAATATTTCGTTGACTTGATTTCTACGTAAATTATTCGAAGTCGTTTTGGAGTCTTGAGCAACGTCGCTGCTGGAACTCGGAGGTGTTTCATCTATAACTTTTGTATTTTCTATTAAATTGGTCCTGAAAGAAATAGCTGGATGTCCTCCATTGTCCATGCTCTCATCGACTATCACGTTGTCGTCTATTCTCTCATCGTTTGCTACATTCTTGTTTCTTCTTATGTTTGGCGACTCGTACGCCACTTTCGGCGAGCTTATATTCTTTATAATATTTCGCACATCTCTCCTTGTAAGCTTTTTCTTAATCTCAAATTGATTCTTAACAGACAAAGCTTTCTGTGGTGCGTCAATACTTTTGCTAGTATTATGTAATACATTTTTTCCATACGCATTATTAACATGTAGCTGACCATTGCACTCCGACGCAATTTTATTATTGCTCTCTGGAGTGAAACTGATATATTTACTCTTGGTAGAACTTTCCGTACTTTTCCCATTCGAATCGCTACTACTAGGCGTAGCACTGTCGGACGTAAGTAAAATATTTCTTCTTTCGGCAAAGACGTTCTCTTTCTTCTTACTGTTAAAAAAGTCAATTTTTTTGTTGCTCCTCCACAACTCAAACATACGGTCTCCCTCGTCGTCCAAACATTCGGAACTCGAAGAACTGTCGATAAGTTCCCTGTGTTTCGAGTTGAAATGTTTGTTCGACTTGAATTTTGCGTCGGTAGAGTGCTTAGGAGTGTCACAGTCGGAACTGGAATCATCTATTACTATAACATTTTTGTTGTCATGCGCCTCTGCTTCTTGAGAGTCGGATGCAACGGAATCCTGAGTCATTTTTAGACAAAAGTCTTGCGATTCGCTAATAGATTTTTCTTCATCCCTGTCGGAGCTTATGTTAAACACTGCATGCTTCTCCATTTCGACTTTATTTCTTATTTTATACGCCAGATCATCCTCTATAATGACGAAGATTAAAATATATAAAAATTTGAGTAGATTGAAGTAAATGTATTACAATATATTGACTTACTATAGCTACACATCTCTGCTGGCAGATCGAGGACTCAAGTTTCGTTTATTTGTTTCACGGGGACATAATACGCGAAATGGAACAGTACAAGCACCTTATGGCTTCTGAAACAGCAACGAAGCAGACATTACACGTTACTTGTAACGCGTGCCATAATTCCTTCTGAGAAATTATATTAAATTTCTTCGGTACGTGAAGGACAAAAGGATAAACAATAACATTGGGTGTAATTCCACGAAATCATCACACACAACTAAAAGTAATTCGAAAGAGAAATATCGGAATATATTCTTTAAACTACGTATTACGTTCATGGACAATGAGATTCGTTTTTGAACGTACCTTTATCCACAAAATTGTTAAATAAAAACATTCCAGTTAAAATCTCGTGCGTCCACCGCAGTTTGAACGTTGAATCCGTTAATGTTGACTCATTGCAGCCAACTGCTAAAATGCAAATGTCTTGTGCTAGTGTGTGAAGTTAAGAACGCTATGATTCCTCCTGCAGTAGTACCAATAGAAGAAACACGTGGCGACGCAACAGTTGAGACTCAACTTACAATATGTTTTCGGATTGTAATAAAAATATAATAGAAAAACAGTGTCACGGTACATTATATTCAACAATTAAATATGTTTTTTCCTCTTCAATCGTTATAAAATTTCCTTTTTCTTCTAGGTATTCACAAATGTTAATGAAGCTCTAGTCATTGTGGGCGTTTTACTGACTCAGCTACAACAAAGATAAGTTTAATCATTTTCTCTTAAACAATATTCCGAATAGAATTATATAAATTACATTACTGAAAATAGCTTGTCATTCAACCAATGAAATATGAACCTAGAAAATGCTTAATCATTTTTCTCTGATTTCTTAAAACGGCTTTTAAGCAACAAATTAGAATACATACTTGTTCATATCCGTGATTGCATTCCGCGGTATTAGCAAGAGGAAAACGTTAAATAGCGAGATATTTGTTCTTTCCGGCAATGATTTATGAATCTTCCATAAAAGGAAGCTCCTGGATCATTAATTTCAGTTCGACGTACTCGATTTCTTCGTATCCATGACTGCACAATTTTTCTTGCCTTCGAAGAACAAATGATTCGAAACAAATCGTCCGGTAAACCATAAATACGAGCATAAATTTCGACAACGATTTCGACGAGCAGAAACAATTAACATTTACCTCCACCATCCTGTAAAACTTTAAGCGATTGTCAACGTTAACCTACATCGCAAAAATTCAGTATTCACATAAATGTATTACGCAAGAGAAAATGCTATTTCCATTCATTCTCGAAGCCTTGAATTTTGGATTAAGTTGTTACGCTACAAATCAGCGTTTTGATTGAGTAACATAATCAATTACGGCACCGACGGAAGATTAAAGCTCGCACCGTAATACATAAAATGATGCAGCAGTATTCGATCAATTTTTCAAATACTGACGAGATTTTTAAATACAAAATCTAGGTGGCGGCTAATTAAATGATCTCGGGCATCAAGCAATTACCGCGTGATTGACATGCGGCCCCGGTAATGCTTCAATTAGACCCTCGAAATACTCTCTCGTATGACTCTCCGTTCGAGATCGATTGCATTCGAATAAATAGCTGGGTTAGGGTCGCGGTGCTCTGTGGCTCCGAACCAAATATGATTATTGGCGAACGCGAGGGGAATACATACCGCTGCGTAGCCCCATAAGGGTCTATTCATGTTTGCCGGGGGCGAGACGTTAGCATGAATACTACTACCGCGTTTTCCCGATTCATCTTTGCCGGAATTCTAGCAGGGCCACTTGAAAACGCTCGAGATGATCGCAACAAAAGCTAAGAGGGGTTTTCTACCTAACACCAGAACAGTTTACACCCCCTAACCCCGGGGGATGCCTGTGCATCCTCTGAGAGATGGGTTAACCCCTTGCGATGTATTTTACGTTTTCAGTGATCAGAACTTTTATTGTAATTCGTAATTTCCTAAAGAAAGGAGAAAAATGTCTATTGTATGCCTATACGTCTTCAATAGTTGTACATTAAGAATGCCAAAATAGAATTGTATTTCAGTTCAAAGGAGACTAATAACATACATATTTATTAGACTATAATGCTCCAAGTATGAATAGACCCTAATGCTCCAATTTCGAAAAGGGGATACACCGTGCGAAATACAACTTTCCGTCTGGCGAAGAACGCTGCGGCAAATAGAATTTGCAGGGCCGAGAAAAAGAAGAAAAAACTCCCCTCCCTCCCCCGGGAATAATAGAAATAAAATACTCATCGATCATATCCTGACCCACCACATCAAACACCGATGAAGCCGCATCGGCTCTGCATCGAATAACAGTTTCACAGAGTTTCAAAGAGAAATGATTTGGTCCGGGAAGATCGCGTAAACAACGAGCGTCGAATGAATAAAAGATCGAGCTGAACTTCGATGCATAAACACGGGAATTTCGGCTCTGAAAGTCAAATGACATTTCTGTTTCCGGTCTCCCGTATCGCTCGAATGAAATAGAATAACGTCGCGGAACTTCTCCGTGGAGAAATTTTCTCCGTGAAGTCGGAGAAAATTCGTGGTGAATCATTGCGAATCTTCTGGCCTTAATCGAAATATTAGTTGGAGGGTGTTCCCAAACGACCGGGGATCACGCTAGCCGAGCACGATGATAAAGTCTGCGATTAGCGGCGATAAGGATCTAGATAACTGCTCGGCTAAATCATCCTCAGCAGTCTCGACCCGTTTCCTCCAAGTGCATCGAGCCGACTCGCAGACATTTTAAAGATATCGAAGTGAAGTTTGGGGTGTAGGATGTTAACAAGTACTCGTTTTTTAGTGATGCATAATGTAGTACGCTTTCTTTACTATTTTGTTAAATACATTGCCAAGTTTAACAACTTTTAGAAAATTTATTTGCAATGAGACACATTCAGATCAGTCGAGGTATTGTTCTTCTAAATTTTTGGTAAATCGCTCTTTGAAGGAAATTTGTTTCTTGATTTTCCAGCGACTGCAGAGAGAATTTAGGATAGACGATGGCATCTCATCCTTCTTAAAAGTGCACAGTCTGTGCTGTATCTGTAAAACAAATTTGATGTTTTTAGGAATGGTAATTTGCAGCTTAAAGATAAAGCTTTCATTTAAAAAAAAAAATTGGAAGGAAAATGTTAAAAAGGATCACCAGGGCGTCTTGAAGAAGAGAAGCAATTTTTTCCGTGAGAAAGGCTACCTTCAAAATTTCCAACTTTAACTGTTTATCACGGTAATAGTATTCATTAAATTTAAATAATTTTTCATGGTCAATATTCCATGGTCAATGGTTGATTTTTTGGCAAAATGTTACTAAATTTCGCGTTTAGACCACCGTGCGACTGCACCTATTACACCTTTTCGTTGCATCACGGGCCAAAAACTTTTGCTCGTTCTTTGATAGGAGATTTGTGAGTTTGAACATGAAGTCTGGCTGATTTCGAATGGAAAAGCAAAAGGAAAATCCTTTCAGGACGGGTAATGAAAAAGCTTCGTTAAATCTCGGCCCCATGTTTCCATCGCAAAATCCCATACGGCAGGGTTTCGAGTTAACGCTCTCGCTCCAATTAAAGCGGTTCTTGTTTTCTCTGCCTGTAATCTATCAAGAACCGCTTAATCCCCGGGGAAATACTGTGAAAAGAAATCGGGATCGGAGATTTATTTTATTTAGAATCGGGTAACGTCGTTCGATTACAGAAATTGAGCGATACTTTCTGCAATATTTATCGCGAGTCGATCTGTTTAGCCTTTCGCCGTGACAAGATGCTAACGAAGATCTTTAAGCATTTTTTTCATTTGCGAAACGCAAGGAAATGGAGGAAGGACTGCACCGGAAGCGGATGGAAGTCTTCAGTGGGGACCAATTTAAACGATTGTTTATTGCACCCACAGTATTTCATATATGAACGTGAAAATTTCAAATTTTTATAGCACGTACAACCTCGAAGAGAACTTTGAAGCATCACCTTTTTGTACCTTTCAAAACAGAAGGAAACATCCCTTGAAATATGTTTTTCTATTTCTCTGGCAATATTAACACATTGTTCACCGGCAATTTTACGCAGGACCTATCTCATGTCACCAGCTATTATTTCGTAATTGAATGTAGAACTAAAACAATCTAAGCATCGATAAACTTTATTTATACATAATGCATTGAAACGAAACTTTGGACATACCTTTTATATAACTTTTTATATCCCTTTTTGGTACGATATTGTCCCAACAACGTTTGCACATGAAAACACGAGTCAACTCGTTACCGGTCAACAATGTGTTAAAACATAAAAATTGTTGGTCCGTTAGAATACAATAGAACTATCGTTTTAATAATTTTGTTGAATCTACCACGATTGGAATTTTACGAATTTACCACAAAAATGAATAAGAGAAATTTAAAACAGTTAAAATTAGTAATTTCCATTCGGTCCTCGCACGAGGATGCGCAAACTAGTAATTACCTTTTAATGCGCCGTTTTCCGAAAGCGGAAGCAGAATGCGGACTAGGTCGCAGCGGAACCGGAAGTGGGGCTTTATGGGGGAGAAGTTCAAACGACGGTTTTATCGTATAAAGCAGCGTTCGGTATATTAATGCGTGTGTCTGTATCGGGATCGATGTACAACGAACGAGTGAAAATATCGTACGTACACGAGACCAGGTATAATAAATTGGTGTGATAGTGTGCGTGTCGATGATGGTCTGTTCCGCGATCTGCACGCCGGAACGTGATAGTGCAGAAATTCACAAAAGTGTCAGAGTTCGTCGCGACGGTGAATATGTAAGCGTTTATACAACGGGAAGGGCTGCGGACAATTCCGAATGATTAATGTCCCGACAGCTCGTTTTCGAAAAGTCACAGTGTCGTCCCAGCGTTGCAAAATATCCCACGCGTCTAGCTCAGCGGCTTGTCAACGCGAGACGGTCCAACTCATCTTCTTGAAATCCATGTCGCCGGTGGTTGTCCTCAACAGCGCTGCCATTTTACTGAAATTTCGACAATTAACGTGAGATCCCACAATTGTTTCATTATTTCATTATTTTATTATTTTTGTTGTTAGTAGACTGCGGATCTTCATGCGAAATAAAAACTATTTGAATTAACACTAAACCATCGCCGGTCAATTGACCGGTTTCAGATTTTTTGTTTTAGAATTATTGAAATTAAGACACTTTCGTAATTCAATCGATTTCTTTGGTCTAGCGTGTATTTTAGTCAAAATCGCTAAAAGTCTAAATGAGTTCTGTATTGACATATTTTTATAAATAAACAAGTATTACAAATATATATTTTTATATTATGAAACTTATTATTATTACTTTTATATTTTTAATTATATATTTTTTAGCAAATATTACTTTTAATGCGTGTTAGGTTCAGTGTTAACTGTAAGTCTAAATAAGTTCAGTTTTTGACATATTTTTATAAATAAGCATGTATTACAAATATTACAAATATATATATTTTTATATTACAAAAATGATGATTATTATTATCACTTTTATATTTTTAATTATATACTTTTTAACAAATATTACTTTTAATGCTTGTTAGGTTCAGTGTTAATTGTAAGTGTAAATAAGTTCAGTTTTTGACATATTTTTAAAAATAAGCAAGTATTACAAACATTACAAATATATATACACATTTTTATATTATTAAAATTATTATTATCATTATCACTTTTATATCTTTAATTATATACTTTTCAACCAATATTACTTTTAATGCTTGTTAGGTGCAGTGTTAATTGTAAGTCGTAGGAACCAAATCGGAATTTGTTTCTCTCTTTAGAGGTTTATTTCTTTTGTTATTAAATGTGTTTCATCTATCCACAGTTTGAAATTACCCTCGCCTATTCTTGCGAAAAATGCATAAAATCCGAAAATCCAGTAATTAGGCGTGAAACTTACCGAGACTATTTCCTTGGGACAATTTTCCTCGACGAATCTAAGGGTGGATGTCCTCGCTATCCTCGATCGATCGTAGCCACGCGTGCGAGGTCTCGTTTTTCCTCGGGCCCTCGGTGAGAACGTTAGGACACATGAGAACCCTTTCCCTTGACAGGCTAAGTCAGGGATTAGGAGCTTGTCCCGATGGAGGCGAGGCAGAGTGCCTAACACGGTTTACAGCGTGCGACACTTTCGGGGCAACGTTGTTACAATTAATGGGACAAACTGACATGCCGCGGGGATCAAAAACAGTCTTCTGCCCTCGAGGTCGGCCCCTGATACCCCTTAACCCTTAGGGGACCACGTTGGATCGTCAGTTTCCTTCAGTATCATCTACGTTACATTATCTTGCAGACGTTGTAAGAATTTCCTCACGATTTTGACGTTCTGATATTTTCCCTAAGGATCTTCAAATTCTAGTGAGTGAACATTAATGAAACACGTTAGTGAAACACGTCGCATCCAATCATCTGACCTACTGTAATCAATTTTGAAATATTCCTCAGAGTCGATTTGGGGTGGCCATAACGTCCCTCAGGGGTTGCAGGGTGAAGCCTGATTTAACGGGTCCAAGAAATTGATTGTTCTTTCCGGAAATTAATCGTACAACTTTACGAGCAGACTGTGTATGGCTGTTTTTAATGAACAAAATTGTTTTTGTATACCTCAACAGTACGGCTAAAGATTCCTGTAATTTTCAAAGAATCGGTTCAACATATTCTTCGATATAAAACTTTCTAAATACCTCAATAGTGCAGTAGAACGTACCACTTAAAAATTATAAATTAGACGTATTTTTTAAAATAAATTCACAAAAGAATTCTTTTTAGGTACTTCAACAGTGCAGTAAAATGTCTGAATAATTTAACAATAATTGCTCTGATACATTTTTTGGAATCAATTTTTCCAGGTACTTCAACATCGCAGTCAAATGACCCTACCACTTGGAAATAATTGGTTCAACGTGTTCTTTGGAGTAAATTCATAACAAAATTTTGTTTAGGTACTTCAACAGTGCAGTAAAATGTCTGAATAATTTAACAATAATTGTTCTGATACATTTTTTGGAATCAATTTTTCCAGGTACCTCAACATCGCAGTCAAATGACCCTACCACTTGGAAATAATTGGTTCAACGTGTTCTTTGGAGTAAATTCATAACAAAATTTTGTTTAGGTACTTCAACAGTGCAGTAAAATGTCTGAATAATTTAACAAAAATTGTTCCGATACATTTTTTGGAATCAATTTGTCCAGGTACTTCAATATCGCAGTAAAATGACCCTACCACTCGGAAATAATTGGTCAACGTGTTCTTTGGAGTAAATTCATAACAAAATTTTGTTTAGGTACTTCAATAATGCGGTAAAATTGTTTGTATAATTTCGAAAAAACTGTTCCGGTACATTCCTCGGAATAAATTCGCAAAACTGGTTGACTTTCGGCTGTTTGCACCAGGCTCCGCCGAAATCTGGACCTCGTATCTCGTTGACCGTGAGTCCCGCGATCTCGTCGCTCGTTTTCCGGTCGATCTCGCGCCGCGATAACCCTGAAGTCCGTGTTCTTCCGGTCACATCGATCTTGCGGCACCGATCGAGCCACTGCCTTGTCCGAGAGGAAGCTAGGAAACCGTGCGGAAGCCTTGCATCCGGCTCCGGCGACTGTCACCCGGCCAACAAAAGGCTGCGTCGTTGATATCCTTGATATTTTTATGGTCGCCTCGAGGAATCGCTCCGTTTCCTGTCGCCTCGTTCTCCGCCGCGTTCGCCTCCGTCGTCCGCGCGTGCAATTCGCCCGGCGCCGCGCGTTAAACTTTTTCCGCTCTGATCGACGCGTTGAATCTGCCCTCGGAAAGAAACAAGGATCGGTCAAGGCCTTTCACGGCTGCCGGTTCTCTGGAAAATGTCTGACAGTTTGCGATTGAACCGTCTGGAACTAATAAGAACTGCGGAATACCGTCCGAAAGAAGCGAGACTGAATAACCAAGCATAATCTCCGCGTAACATTGTCCCGCTGCTGCTTGCAATCTCGGGGTAACGAGGTTAAAGGGTCACAGCAGTGCCGAGCGAGATGGCTCAAGCAAACTTCTCATGTAAATCCCGCCCTCGAGAAAATCGGCATTGATCACTTATTTAAGCGTTCCTCGGAAAGTCACCCTTGCATAATCCCGGGGTCCATTTGGACTCCGAGTTTCAAAGAGTTCGGCTAACTTCTTGTTATTCCTCTAGAAGAGGCTAACGTGATTTGTTAGGGATGCGAAAGTTACGTTGACGGCGGTTTCGAGGCGGACGACGAGTCGGGAAGCGTTTCTGGCTGGATTCACGGAAGATGACGCGAGAGGGATGATTAGGGGAGATGCCACGCTGGCGTGTGGTAATTGAATCGACTTGGGAATCAGTTCTTTTGGTTTCTTTGATCGAAAGGGAGATTTGGTCTTTGAATGCTAACTAATTTGGACGGCTAGATACCTAAATATTTTGGTGCTTAGTTACTTAGTTACCTAGATAATAAAATACTAGGGATCTTAGACACCTAGGCACCTAGATACTTAAATATTTGGGCACTTAGACACCTAGGCACTCAGATACCTAGAATATGTTAATACTCATTGCTTATAAAAAAATAATTAGTAAACAACAGTTTTACGAACTTTCGTGTCAAAATTACGAATACTTTCGACACTCACTGTAGTTCCACTTAGCGTGCCTTCTACTTACGATTAGGCGAGGAATGTAAACTGAACTCCGTAAAATCGGGCGTTGTTCACTAACGTAAACAAGCGAGCAATTAAATATGCTAATAAGGTTTGCGCTTTGTTCGAGCCTTTGTATTATACAAAGGTGTGAGGGGTACCTGTTTGCCGTGAATTGTTTTTCAAATATGTTTGAAGATTGTTTACATTAACCCAGCTTGTATATTTTCCGCAGGATCGGAATTGAAACGGTAGAAATAACATTGTCGGGCGGGTTCCACGCGTTTTTTCGCTTAATTGAAAAATCCGCTGTCGGACGGGAGACGAAAACAAATTGGAAATTCGATCCGTTAATCCGAGCCTCGGCTGTTTCGAACAAAATGGCGCGGTTTCGGCAAGCGTTCTAGAAATACCTGATGCTGCGCTGATTGCTGGTGTTTCTCCTGCAGAAGACCTGTGATCCCGGCCTGGATGTCAGGCCGTGGCTCGAGTCTCTGACGCTGCTCAGATCGAGCCTGGTGATCGAGGGCCTCGCGGGACAACAGCAGAGCGTCTCCTTGAACGCGTCCCTGTACCTCGCGCTCATCACGTTGTACAAGATTGGATTTATGGTCGTGCTGAAGTAGTAAAGGCAACCGCTCGGTACGTACAGCCAGCCGTTGATGTCGGCGAACGACTCGTCGAGGTACACGTACATCAGACGCTGGGCGTGGAACGGCGCCCAACAGATGAAGAACGTGATCACCACAGCACCTGAGGACCAGAAGCCAGGAGGTTTCCTTAGCGGCCGGGGCGCTTAGGGTTGTTGCTGATTCATCTCGCGGTAATATCGCGCCGGATAGTGCCCGCAGACGACCCCGATCCTTTGATTAGGGCGTTACGTGAGCCCCTCGTTCGCCGGAGCGATTAAACAAGGAACATGGAGAACGGAAGATGTTGATGAAATCGCGTGTGCCATTTGTTTTGCAGCAAGATGAAACTGATCATTTTTGGAAAAAGATGAAACAGCTCATTTTTGGAACAAGATGAAACAGCTCATTTTTGGAACAAGATGAAACAGCTCATTTTTGGAACAAGATGAAACAGCTCATTTTTAGAGTTCATTTTTGGGACTCTTCTTTGGAGCTATTCTAAAACGTTGAACATAATGTTCTCGACACGTTCAATGCCACGTCATCAACGTATTTGTCCAGATTTCAAAATGAATTTCTAGGGTAATATATTCGTTCTACCAATTTCGTTTGAGATCTCCGAAATTTTTGTTCTGTTAACGGTAGGAGCAACGAAAGTGACTATCTCGCATTAGTTTATAGAAATGACAAGAACACGATACTCACATTTTAAAAATGATATACACCCAAAGGAATAAATTTGCGCCATTGTTTACGTTTTCGGCCACGCGTGGATCGCCTCTCTGACAAGCATCGTGCGACCGAATAATGCAAACTGTTGCTCCAAAACGCAAAAGTAGGACCTGTCAGGCAGCAAGCGCGCTAGATTTATCTTTTATTTAACGCTTTTCACCCTTGAAAAGCCCCATCTTTGCATTATCGAACAATGATTTGCCATCTCCCGAAACCTTGCAACCTTGCACGATCTAGCATTGATTTTGCCACCTGGCAAAACTGGCTCTTAAGAAGTGTGCGAACGTTTATGCAGCTCATTGCATCAGTTGTGCTGCAAGCTTACAATTAGCAGGTTCCACGTTAAGATTTCAATCAAGAGACTAAACCGCGAGGTGTCAACATAGCACATTCACCTAGCATTCGTATGATGGTCCTCCTGGAGTGTGCCTGTCTGGTCTCCCCGTGCACAGCTCCCTCCAAGCTGCTGATCTGAATCCTCAGACCCATCCGAATGTAAAGCACCGCGATGAACGCCATAGGGAGCAAGAAAAAGAGGAGACAGCTCATCTCGTACAACGGGAACTTGGGCATGCTCTCCTTGAGCATCATGCACATCGCCGAATCCAGCGAGTCCACGTCCGACCCTGGAAAATGGAAGACCGGAGTGAAACTTCTGGAGAGCCGACGGATCGAACAACGGGAAAAGCCTGGGGCTCATTGGTTATGCTCTTGGAACGCGATCATGCGAATCCACGCGGCCGGAAACTCCATCTGAAAGCGGAACGTGCAACGGCTGGCCGTAAGCTCGACCAACGGCTGAAGTATTTATGCTACCGGAGAGAGAGATTGTTAGAAATATCGTGTGCGAAGGATTTTCCGAGGCTTCGGAATTTTTCCCTGACGACCTAGCATAATAGCTTCGAGCCCGAGAGGAAATTTTTCCTGCGAGAAAATATCGAGTTACACCGCATCTTTGAATGCACCTCGCGGAAATGTGGTTTCGAACGATGCTTTACTCTGTCTTTGTTAAGTTGTGCACAGTTTTCTGAGTTAGATTTGTTCGTGAATATTGTTCTTGTTGACGACCAACTGGGACTCGCGTAAAATCGAAAATTCTAATCAAGCTTACTTTCGTAGTAGACGTAATTCTCGTTCGTACAATTTTATACATAATTTGTCATAGTTTATCGTGAATTTTAATTAGTCTGGACAAAAGACAGCGAAAGGAAAATTATTTTTTGAAGAATGCTGGCCATGTAAATCCTTATGGTCAATTTGACATAATTGTTGTGTACATGTGTACGTAATTCTCGTTCGACAATTTTACACATAATTTGTCATAGTTTATCGTAAATTTTAATTAGTCTGGACAAAAGACGGCGAAAGGAAAATTATTTTTTAAAGAATGCTGGCCATGTAAATCCCTATGGTCAATTTGACATAATTGTTGTGTACATGTGTACGTAATTCTCGTTCGACAATTTTATACATAATTTGTCATAGCTTATCGTAAATTTTAATTAGTCTGGACAAAAGACAGCGGAAGGAAAATTATTTCTTGAAGAATGCTGGCCATTTATATCCCTCTGGTCAATTTGACATTAAAGAATGAATACAACAAAATCTAAATAATCTGTTAGCTTGATAGTATGCCGAACAGTTAAAATTTCATGTCGATCGGTCCAGCACTTATCTTCTGAATCATGCCAACAATTTACAAGAACGTTGTCTCAAGAAAAATGTCTTTAAACATCGAATTTGATACATGAACTTGCAATAACTTCTAACTAAAGAAATAACTTCTAACTTGCAAGAAATTCTAACTAAAAATTTAATATATATCTAAACAAACCTACCAAGTACGAAACATATAAAATTGAATGAATTTACTTAAAATTTTTAAGATTTTCATCATAG
Source organism: Halictus ligatus (assembly GCA_028454255.1). NCBI lineage: Eukaryota > Metazoa > Arthropoda > Insecta > Hymenoptera > Halictidae > Halictus > Halictus ligatus. Next base: position 1,922,958 of record CM052131.1, read on the forward strand.
TATGTGCTCAAATAAAGAAGACAATCCAGTAATTTCCTATGAAAACGTTTTTATCATTTCGATAATTGTGAAAGACAGAGAACCGGTCATTTTGACTTTGATTTAGTATCAGTGAAACCATAAATGCAAAATTCTATCCACATCCTTTAAAAACCTAGCCAGTTCGGTCGAACAGTTTTTATTTCGTCCGGAAAGAACAGGACAGAAGAAAATTGTCGCGACTGTCTCCTATAATTCAAGCCGACCTTTTGTCTCGTCCTCGTCCATTGTTAAAAAGATTTATCCTATCCTTCGCCAATTTTCAAAATGATTTATTCCATCCTCGCCGACGCCCGAAATGATTCATTCGATCTCTCTCTCTCTCGATGATAGATAGCTTTGGCTGGCAGCGGATCACGAGGATTACCGACAGCAATAGCATTTAGTTCGCTCATAGTAGGCATAATCGATTCGACCGCGGTAAGAAGCCAATAGCACGGTAATTGAAAATCGATGTTGACACGCGTATTGCGGGCATTCGAGCGACGTCCCACTCGCGTGCACGGTTGTGTTTATATTAATCCGCATCGACGTTCCCGCGGAATTGCACGACCGGTACCGTATTAATCAGCGTAACGCGAAATGGAAACTTTACTCGTTACCGGCGCCCGACCCGTTCTCCGGACACGGTTGTTTAAATTTCCACGTTCTGAGAAGTTGTCTCGACGGCACGCTTAACTTCTCGCAGAACTTCGGCGCTGCAACGAACACCGCCATTGCCATCCGGTAACAACGATTGCATCCCCACCATTTTTATTCTACTTCATTCTTTATCCTTATGTTCATCCTTGTTCATCTTTGTTCGATCTCTTCGTCTTCCAAGTCTACTTATCGGAGCTAATAATCTTCCAATTGCTTACGTTAATTTCTAGGCAAAAATTACTGTATCATTATTCAAGATATTCTTTACATTATTAAATCTGTTTGTATTCAACAAAATTATTGAACACTTCAATATTGTACGAGTAAATTGCACCATTTTATAACATGAAGAAAAGATACGTGGAAGGGAAATATTCTAAAGAAATGTTTCGTTTTGGAGTTAACACAACGATTGCATCCCCGCCATTTTTATTCTACTTCATTCTTTATCCTTATGTTCATCCTTGTTCATCTTTGTTCGATCCCTTCGTCTTCCAAGTCTACTTATCGGAGCTAATAAACTTCCAATTGCTTACGTTAATTTCTAGGCAAAAATGACTGTATCATTATTCAAAATACTTTTTACATTATTAAATCTGTTTGTATTCAACAAAATTATTGAACACTTCAATATTGTACGAGTAAATTGCACCATTTTATAACATGAAGAAAAGGTACGTGGAAGGGAAATATTCTAAAGAAATGTTTCGTTTTGGAGTTAAAACAACGATTGCATCCCCACCAATTTTTATTCTATTTCATTCTTTATCCTTATGTTCATCCTTGTTCATCCTTGTTCGATCCCTTCGTCTTCCAAGTCTACTTATCGGAGCTAATAATCTTCCAATTGCTTACGTTAATTTCTAGGCAAAAATGACTGTATCATTATTCAAAATACTTTTTACATGATTAAATCTGTTTGTATTCAACAAAATTATTGAACACTTCAATATTGTACGAGTAAATTGCACCATTTTATAACATGAAGAAAAGATACGTGGAAGGGAAATATTTTAAAGAAACGTTTCGTTTTGCGGTTAAAATAGCTTCGAGTGCAAAGGGTTAATACTAAGAGACAGAGAGTAGGAAAGAACGACTGATATGGGTAATTGAATAAACATAATACAATATTAGGTCCACCGGAAAGTTCTTTCCTTTTTCGGCTTGAAAGAGAATAACACAATTTTCATACATTTAATAATATTGTAGAACAATACAGAAAAATAATGTATAAAAAGAAACAAATGTATTTAAATGTATGTAAATGTATGTAAAAATAATAATGTATTGTAGAGCATACTTTCCATCGTTTTAGGAGAGTACATACGTGCGTGTAAATGCAATAATAAAGAGAGACACTTGGTGTGACACTGTCGGAGAGAACTTTCCGGTAGACCTAATATATTATGTTTATTCGGAATTCAGAGTTTATTGTGCGTCAGGCGTTGAAACAGTTCGAAGACGTTTCCGGGCGTGTTCGGGATTAGTCAGGGATCCGGGAGTTTCTCCAATTATCCGGGATGCCCGAGGTTAAGCCGAAGAACGCCGTCTAGGAGGCGTAGATTAATACGCGTCGCTGGTGAACCACGGTTGCGAGGGGGTGTGCATACGGGGGATGATACTTACTGCTGGTCGTAAGCAGAAACTCACCGGGCGGATACTTGACGTAGGTGATGGTGATGTAATGCGCGAACGGCACCGCAAAAACCAGAGCCACCAACCATAGGACCAGGATGATTCGCAGGGGACCCTTTATGCCGGTCGCGTAACGGCGAAGCGGATGACAGATCGCCAAATACCTCTCCAACGAGAACGCCACGATCGTCAGCACCGATACGTAAGAGGACCTTCCATGGGGACACATAGAACACGCATCGATCGACATGCTCGACTCAATGGTTGAGCGCAAAACAGAAATACATGAGCCGTTTATTTCGAAAGTGGCCCGACTTCGTTCTTGATAAGAAAACGCATATTATTCACTTAATAATGTTCCTGAAGTGTTTTAAGAATATGTAAAATAAATTCAGTATTGTTTTTTTTTTCAATTCGCAGCATCTTGAATTATGTTGAATGGACTTGGGCACCTTCAAATTTTATAATGAATCTGGTTGTTAATTTTGAAAGTGGCCTGACTCCGTTCTTGATAAGAAAACGCATATTATTCACTTAGTAATTGCCACTATTTTAATAGGAACTATGAATTTAACACCCTTAGATACACTCAAGCAGTACGACGACATTAATGTCCTATACGTATATTTTTAAATTCATTGAATATCTCGATTTTAAGATAAATGGACTCTTAGACCACTTTCAAAATAAACGGCTCACGTCCGGTTACGGCCCGGTGTGCTCTTTTTATTTATCAATCTTTTTATATACCTATTCTATACTATTTATCAATTTTATTCAATTCTACTCGATCGAGGTCGGTTCTGGTCAATGAATTATACAGGGTGGTTGGTAACTGGTGGTACAAGCGGAAAGGGGGTGATTCTACGCGAAAAAAGAAGTCGAAAATATAGAATAAAAATTGTTCGTTTGAGGCTTTATTTTCGAGAAAATCGACTTTGAATTTTCTCGCTGTAGATCGTTGTCTCGATGGATAGTATCGCAGTTTAAGTTTGTTTTTGCCGTAACGGAAAATTGGGAATGCATAATGAACTAATATGAAGTAACCATAAAGTTTGTTATCACAAAAATTGGTGAAAATGTTGACCATTCTGTAGAACACATGCTTCTGCTCTTCTAATTAAATTTCTATGAACATTTTCTAACGTATTCGATCGTTTTAAAGTATGAAAGGCTACAATAATCTTTTCTTTCGATTGCTCGTAACGGATAGTAAGTTAATAGGTAGGAGAACACTGCGGTCACATTGGGAAGTGTTTATCAACATAACCTCAATCGAGACAACGATCTAATTCTTGTGGAGAACATTTCCGCAACGGAAAAAAGTTCAAATTGCGCCAGGAATCACCTCTTCCAAGGATATACAACCTTTTCCGGGACACCTTGTATACATTTACGAGTCACAGCTAAATTGTTCGAACTACAAGATTTATATTTGCAACCAAGTATCTTTAGTATATGGTGGAGCTACGGTGAAAAAACAGAAGAATTTAGGTGTACCGTTATTCGACTTTTTACGATGATTAAGAGACCGCGAATTTGACGCGTTTATGAGAAAAATGAGGGGGTGAAACACAAACTAGAAAAGGCATCAAATGTATTTAATATCACTG
>CM052131.1:1926986-1949038 GCA_028454255.1 Halictus ligatus
AATTGTAACCATACCTGCGCGAGTCATTCGAAGATGCGCTTCGGACGGCCGTTAGAGAAATTCGGGATTTCCCGTTTATTTTGACAACCCCTGCTCCCACTCTGCCAGCGCTGGTCAACGAAATTGTTAGCTCCACCCTCTCTTTCCAACCAATTAGCTTCCCCATCCCAGTTTTGTAAACGCCCCAGAGTAGGGCATGAATAGAAAGGCGGAGCGGCGGGACGAGGACATTTTCTCGATTCTTGAATACCGTTGCATTGGCAATAAGCAGAGGTCACTCTTGAATTTAGTTGGTCGGTTCGATCCTACGCATTCACTTGGAATAAACTGTAGTATACTCGATCCTCCGGTTCATCATTCATTAACCTTTTTAGTGCCGGGCGAAGAAGAGGTGCCTGTCCGAAGATAACCGGCCGAATTTCACGATTTTACTAAGGTTTGGAAAAAGGCTGATAAAAACCGAACGAAAAGCAACATTTACATAATTCAAAAGGCAGTATATTAAGGACGAAATAGAGAATAAAACAGTGACGCTAATTTTTCTATATTCATTGAAAATTACATAAATAACGAAGGTATAAGTGATCAGAAAGACAAGAAAAATTGAGTTCTCTCTTTCGAAACGTAATTGCACATACGAGAAGTCATCTTTTTATCATAACTTTGTATAGACCGTTCATTACAAAGCATACACTTTGCACGCTCTGCGAACCATAAGTCTTTCTCGGTTCCTTCCGCAGCGTATCCGCAGATTTTTCCGCGGAACGTGGACAAAGAAGAACGGCTTCCGGTTTCTCGACGTTATTAAAACCCGGTTGCCAGCCGCGGGGCTTCGACGCGAAGACGAAAATTGCTATCGTCACGGGCGTCGGAGCATCGTTCATCCCTTATGCGAAATTTACCGGCATGTCGATTTCAATTTTACAGCGACAGACGACGGGAATCCATTCACGCGTGTTATATTCGTTTTACTTTCAAGAGGCGCGCGGGCGCGCGAACGCTCTCCCATACGTAACACGCTCGATATGCATGTATGCAAATGCATGCTCGACCCACGGGAGAAACGCAATATTTTCCGAACAACAGATTACACCTCCCGTGGTGGCGCATATTTTGATGGTACACGAGTGTTTACGCCCGGACGGCAAACAACAAAGCAACTGGTAAACGGCTCGGTGAAATACTGTCAGACCGTGGGAAAACTGCTTGATTAGACCCCGCAATTTGTTGACTCTTCGCCCCGAAATTACTTCAACCCCGCTCGAAAAACTGCGTGTCATCCGCCTGCGAAATCAACCCTTAGCACTCGAGTGGCGACTCTGAAGATTTCACCGGAAATTCTTGTGGCATTATCTCAAAGAAATTACAGGAAATATTACAAAATATTTGTTACATTACAAAATTTGTATTTAATGGACCACTAAACATTTAAATATCATATGTGGAAATCGGATCGGTTTCGTCTGAATAAAATAAAATTCTAAAAAATATTCTAAGTTAATATAATACAATACAATAGTTAAGTAAATATTCTGATTCTTTAAAATATTCTAAGACGGAAGAAAAATTTAGTTTTAGAATTAAAGTAGCGCCGAGTGCAAAGGGTTAAATTTGCGATACTTACTCTTCCTCTTACATCCCTGCGATAACAGTGCCGGTTATTTTTCAGGATTTTTTTCTATTAACAAGATTAATCTTCGATGCAGCGCTTTTATAGAATTCTGTAAATTCAAATTAATCCGCAACGCTCGTCCACTCATCGAGCTCAGAACGCGGCAACAAAAGGATCGAATGGAAACGAGCACATCTCATTTATTCACCATGCAGCCCAGTAATTACCATCCGTTCACTTCGTTACCTTACTTCGTCGTTAAAATCATTTTTCCAAAGCTGGAAATCTCAAGCTTCACCTATCCACGTGTTTTCAATGAAAATCGACGAAGTTTTGTCGACGAAAAAAATTGAAAAATCGCTGAATCCACGGTGGTTTTAGTTACAAGAAAAACATTTCAGTGTTTTCACGTGCCCTTCGATTCGTAAAATTTCGCACTAAAAACGCGTCCTCGGTTTCCCAGTCGCGGTATCGTGGGGAAATATGTTACTCAAGAATGAACTGCGAGTGGCGAAAGTAGAGGCTTCAAGTTTTAAAGTCAATCGAATTATATCGTTCCAACTATCTTTGTTTTAACGACATTATCACCATAGCGTGCAAGAACTCGCAGGCGTTTCGTGCAACTATCGAGATTCCACTGCGCATCTGATAAAAAAGAAATCGTACATCAATTTTCAAGGCGTCGTTGTAAAGAAGAGGCTTCAACCTTCAAATCTGCGGTGGTTTCGGTCTCGAAGAAAATTTTTCAAAATTTCCACAGACGTTCGAATGTGTAACCTTTTTTCGAGAACAAAACGCGTTTCTCGCTCGCTGCGTCACGAGAAAAAAAAAGAACAGGTTAGCAATGTTATACCTATTGATAGTATTACGTTACTGGTCGTGTTTAGACACTCGGCAGTGTATACCTGGTCGTGTTTATACTTCCTGGATCAACTGTATATCTTCGAAACGGCGGATAAAACCAGATCGATCAAACCGAAGTATAAAACGAACCCGGATGAAGCTCATGGGAGGACATCTTGTGTAACCGCGTCCGTGCACGAAGATCGTAAGCATAGTTCCGAGGCTAATTCAATTCCGGTAACCGAGGTTAAACTGATTTCCCACAATTCCGCGATCCAATAACTCCGTCTTCCCGATCGTTGTGTTCCATCTTTATCGGAGCGAAGAAACTTGATCCCTGGAAACCGCAGCTGTGTATACTTTGAAACAATATCCGCGGAATGCGCGAGGGAAATACAGGGTGAACAGAACCAAACTCTCGAGAGCTATGTCTATCGAAATAAATTCGCCCGCGTTCACCACGCAAATTACAATTACACTCGTCCGATTGTTGAATTAATTAAGGTGCTCGGGCGAAGATAACCGGTTCGCGCGATAAATGGGGCCGGGAGAAATTTATTGGCCAGGTTAACCGTTCGAGAGACTGCTCGCTCTGATATAATTATAAGAAGAAAATGCATAGACGCGTGTTGCTGCCGGCCGAACAACCATCGAATTCCGTCGATGCGTTTATGGCAGCGATGCAGTTTGGATCCGGAGAATCCGGCGCCTACCATGTACCTTGGAGTTATTCTTTATGTTCGTTGTGCAATATTATTCATTTTGTTACAAAATATATTGGAAATGCAAAGTATATACTTTGTATTAAACGGTCTATATAAAGATATGATAAACAGATGACTTTTCGTATGTGCAATTACGTTTCGAAAGAGAGAACCCAATTTTTCTTGTCTTTCTGATCACTTATACCTTCGTTATTTATGTAATTTTCAATGAATATAGAAAAATTAGCGTCGCTGTTTTATTCTCTATTTCGTCCTTAATATACTGCCTTTTGAATTATGTAAATATTGCTTTTCGTTCGGTTTTTATCAGCCTTTTTCCAAACCCTAGTAAAATAGTGAAATTCGGCCGGTTATCTTCGGACAGGTACCTCTTCTACTATGTATTTGACACATTAGAAAAATTGTATTTCACAGATTACTAAACATTTAAATATTATATGTGAAAATCGGATCGGTTTCCTATGAATAAAATAAAAATATTCTACGACGGAAGAAAAGTTTAGTTTTAGAATGAAAATGGCGCCGAGTGCAAAGGTTTAAAAACATTTTATCCGATCGTCGTTGGCCACTTTTGTTAACGTTAATACGTATCTACAGTGACAGGATGTAACCACGTCACGATTCGATAGGAAATCGTAGAAATAGATCGACAGCGGCACCAAGAACCACAGAGTCTTTTCCAGCAAGTAGAATCAGCGCGTACTGGTCAGACACGGCGTCCGAAGATACATCTATTCGGATCACGTTTGCTCAACGAAGTCCGGGTTTTGTTTGCACGTGCTTTCGATACACCAGTTTGTTTTTTACCGAAGTACAACAAACGAAAGAAGAGTATTGGACACACATGTTCAACCGGGAACTTTCTTTTCATACCGAAAAAAGCCCGGCCATTACACAATTTGCATGCACCGTGATCGTAGCTTTCCTTTTGTTTGTTCGAAAATTAAATTCGCACTCTATTAGTTACAAAGTATACCAGCATGAAACATCACTCGAGAACAATATTCATTTTGGAGGAAACGAACATGTGAAAGAAGGTTACGTCAAAATTAGGTGAAAATTCTACTAACATCTCTCCTAAGCTTCTAAAACAATCTCGAGCGAAATCGATGAGGCTGAAAAATGTCCATTAACGATTTAGTTATTCAGAATTGAAAGATTCTAGTTCTCAGATTTCAAAATAAATCATTTAAATATTTTATAATGAATTTGTCTCGTTAAGAACACTTACTGTCTATCAATTCTTTACTGGATCAATTTGTTTCTCGAATGGAATAAAAATGTTGGCTTTGAAAAATGTCCGTCGTCGATTCATCTGCTTGCTTCTAGCTTCTAAAACAATCTCGAGCCATTTTCTTGATTTTAGTCATTGTAAAAACTTCTGATTTAAAGGGTACTTGGTCAAAATTAGGTCAGTCATTGTATCCAGAGCAAAAGAAGTATATTTGTTGACGATAAATCTATCATCTAAAATTGTATAAGTTCTGAAGGGACAATATTCGATAAATATTTGTCTCTCGCAAAACAGAATCAAATAATTCTGCATCGCCTATGAACGATCGAATTAAGTAGAGCTTGTCGGTGTTTTGTTATCGATACACCAGATTATGATATTACAGGAAAAATTATTACATAACGTTGTGATAGTCGTTGATATCGATATCGGTAGAATTTCTATTTCCAGCGAAATGTTCCAGCGAAATTGCTCGGCAGATCGTCGGCTGGGAAAAACCACCAAGCGCGAACAAAAAGACGGAATCAACGGATGTAATTTCACAGTAAATGCTACGTCCCCGATGCAAACAAATCCATTGAAGCGGCCGGACAATCCCGCGGCCGATACAAACAGGCTCGTAACGAGTCCGAGGTCCTCCCGAGGAAGATCGGAACCAGCCATTAGCCGACAATTAACGCCGAATGCGTGACGATACTGTTAATAGAGGAAGCCTTTCTCGCAGAGGAATCAGCTTATTAATCGGGTCGCGTGTCCGGTTCAAAGGTAACATCGATAAAGCGAGCATTATAGCAACGAGGATAACAAACGTCCTGATCCCACCTGCGACCGGCGAACGAATAAATCAATAAATTCGCTCGTTCGATCCCTCTGACGATCCTACGAAATGATAGGTCAATTTTAGTTCTCAATGTATCAGACGCATCCCCTAAGAATTTTATTCTCCACACATTTTCTTTTTAATTGACCCTATGTACATTGATTTGCGTTTGTTTAAATTCTTTTTAATCATTTGGACGGTGTCGTCTCGGAATACATACTAGAAAGTATTTTTGTAAATTTTTATAGGAGGATATGTATTTGTGGACTGTTTTATGTCTCTTTTGAATTTTCGAAATTTCAAGACAATTTAATGTTTGCACGATACACGCATTCTTGCCGGAAAGTCTTTCTGCATGTTTTAACGTTTAGAAGCAAGTTGTGGTTTATTAAATTGAAGTTAATAAAAGTTCTGTTTGACATTATTCTACTCAAAAACGTTCGTTTATGTCTCTTTTGAATTTTCGAAATTTCAAAACAATTTAATGTTTGCACGATACACGAATTCTTGCCAAAAAGTCTTTTTGCATGTTTTAACGTTTAGAAGCAAGTTGTGGTGTATTAAATTGAAATTAATAAAATTTCTATTTGACATTAATCTGCTCAAAAACGTTCGTTTATGTCTCTTTTGAATTTTCGAAATTTCAAGACAATTTAATGTTTGCACGATACACGCATTCTTGCCGGAAAGTCTTTTTGCATGATTTAACGTTTAGAAGCAAGTTGTGGTATATTAAATTGAAATTAATAAAAGTTCTGTTTGACATTATTCTACTCAAAAACGTTCTGTTAACTTACGGTGTTTTTATAACTTTTTCGTATATGTATTTTTACAAATAATACCACTGCTGCACCGAAAAGGAACATGCAAATATTTATTTTTACAAGTAATGCCAGCAATGGACCCAAGAGAAACATAGAAATATTTATTTTTACAAATACTGCCACTAATGGACCAAAAAGAATCATTTCATTTTCACGAATAATGCCACCGATGGACCAAAAACAAATAATACAGGTATTTGTTTATATGAATAATGCCACCGATGGACCAAAAAGAATCATTTCATTTTTACGAATGATCCCACCAATGGACCAAAAACAAATAATACAGGTATTTGTTTCCACGAATAATGCCACCGATGGACCAAAAATAAGGATACAAATATTTATTTATACGAATACTGCCACCAATCGAACAAAACGAAAGAATCAAAGGCATTGCGGCCAATATAACATTTTCCCAAAGAAAACAAAAATATTGTGTGGACAATGATATCACTTTTATATTATAGAATATTCTTTTATATTATATTACAGAAATTCTTACAAAATCAGACTAGTGTTTCTAGCTTCTAAAACAATCTCGAGCCATTTTTTTCATCGAGCGAAATCGACGAGGCTGAAAAATGTCCATTAACGATTCAGTTATTCTTTTTTATTATTATATTATATTACAGAAATTCTTACAAAATCGGACTAGTTTAATCAACGAAACCGAAACTAGAAATTTAAAATGTATTATAGGGGTCGTTCTCTTCACCCTTTTGAATTCGAAGGGTTCCAATAAAACTCGGTTTATCTGGATATCATATAATAAAAATTAATTTCTAAGCCCAGTCAAAAATCACTGTCAGTCATACGTGACGTGGCAGTGAACGTGTTAATTTAATAATCCTCGACATCGTACCCCGTAACTCACCCCCATGATCAAAATCAGCACAAATTGGATGCTCGAGGATACCGATCGACGAAACCCCGTTGTTTGCAGGTCCCCGTATCAATACTCGTTCGAAACTGGTGTCGCAAACTTTCGAACGTGGGAACACGGGGTGTGCGCTCTCGCAACCCTACTGCCCACGAACTTGCTGAACCTTGACATTTCCGTTCGCCGGTGACTCCTTCAGATTCACCGGATTCGAACCGACCGGCTGTCCATTAACCTTTGAAGGATCCTGATCCTCTTTGGTTACGCATCGAGTCCTCCGCGTAGGGGTTCGATAATGCATTCCGCAAATAGCCACCATCCCCGTTGTTTTCCGTTCGATCGGTTCACTTTCCAAGAATTTCCGTTCTTTTGATTATGCGCCGCACTCGCATAGCAGGCCCTCGACCAGGCTTTCAATGTTTCGAATATACTCTGCATGGATTGTATTGCGTTCACATACAAGCATGAAGGATTTCATCACTTTTGAAGGACTGCACTCGTTAACGCTTTATTAAAAAAAAAGGCTTGATCGGACATAACTCGTTTTACTCTTCACTGTTCAATCTGTAGGACAGCCAGACTGCAGAGCAATTACGTTCAACGTAAATTTCGTTTCGTTTGCGAATGATTTTGATAAATCGGAGAAATTATTTTGTCCGTTCTCACTTATTGAAAACCGTTGACAAATTAAATCTTTTTTAATCTCGCGTTTCCAATGCTCTCGCGGTTGAAGGAGAGTTTAATTGAATCCAGATTGTTTCAATATTTTTCGTTTAATCTATCGATTCTCGATGGATTCAATTCTTTCTTTTTTGTTTTGTGTAGAGGTTGGAGATGGTGTTCATCGAACACGGTAAATTCTAATATTATTCAAACAATTTTCCGGTTAATCCATGTAGGACGAAAGAGTTTCTAATCAGAGTTTTTTTCTTATTGAAAAATACCCGTTGTCCATTGACTCTTGATTGGATCGACTTTCTTCGATTAGGAATCAAGCGAAATCGACGAGGTTGAAAAATGTCCATTAACGACTCAGTTATTCAGAATTGAAAGATTCTAGTTCTCGGATTTCAAACTAAATCACCTCTTAATATTTTATAATGAATTTGTCTGACGTATATTGCTTTGTAACAGTGACAAGACTGTGCTCATTCAGACCTCATACAACTTTTATTGTAATCTGTGCTTCAATGAAGAGGTTCATTAAAAAATTTCCGACGAAAACATTCTTACAATTCCAGTAATTGTAAAAGAAAAAATTAGGAAGCAGCCATTTTGACTGTTCCCGTCGTTCTAGTGTTAAGAACACTTATTGTCTATCAATTCTTGGCTGAATAAAAATGTTGGCATTGAAAAATGTCCGTCGTCGATTCATCTACTAAATATTGAAGGTTTCAGCTTGTCGCATTTCAAACTAAATCACGTCTTGTTAATTTATGATAAATGTCTCTGATAAAAACCCTGCTGTCCGTCAAGCGTGGAATTAATTATTGTGGTCCGTCACGTTCCTTAGACCACCAAAAAGCCAATTATCTCCCGTCTCGCAATAATCGTAAATAGTACAGGCCGCGCCGGAGCGAAGGGTTGGAACCACCCTTCAAACTTCCCGGCCGGAAACTTGTTTTTAACTATGATATTTCGAGAAGCAATTGCCAGGAAGAAAGGGACGTCGAACTAACTTAAATTACTCGTTACAAAGCGGAATGTCTAGTGCACGACGGAGTCTCCGGTGAAACGATGTGCGTTGCATTCCGAGCTAAACTAATACAATAAATTATCATAGACTAAACCGGGTATCATAGGCTAAAACAAATTTATCATCCGTCTGCGGATGACGCGTGGGAAAGTGGCAACGCGCCGCTGCTCTTTGAATTTTGAACAACGACCTTTGACGTTGAAGCAACATTAAACAAATAAATAAGTGAAATGATAATATCGAGGGCTACGAGTCGATTAACCGAATGAACGAGGTTTGTCGGTCGACGATTTCACCGGACGCGAAATTGAACGCGAGATTGCGATTCCGAGAGCGGAATCGAACGGGAGGAGTTTAATCCCAGAAAGTCAGACGCGCTCGGCCGGTTTAATATCTGTCTTTTCGCGGCTGTAAACTTACAAAATGGTTGCCGCGCGCCATGTATCACGATCCCGGAAGAATCTCGAATAAAACAACGGTCGGTATTTTAACCGCCGGCAGAAATATCGCCGCACACAGCGGAATCGCGTGTCTGTACATCATAGAAATTCCGTCGCCATCGAATACTCTTCGTGGCTCGCCGCGACGACAAGGGAATCGCTTTTCGATAGTTTGGCGACTGTTGCGAACGGATACGCGGCGAAGATAAAGCGTGCTCGCGCGGTTTGTCCATCGAGTTGGGTCGATTACTATTCCATTGAGAATAAACGATTACGCTGTTATCATCTCTAAATGCGGTTCAACCCCATTGCACTGTCAAAATATTTCTTAAAACACGAACCCCGGAAAACATCTCTATCGACCATTTTGAATGCTTACCAATTTATTATTCGATTTGTTGTTCCTTAATTTTCTATTCGATGATGAATTTTTATTAATTCCAGGTGAAATGCGTCCTCTACTTTCTCGCATTTTTCAGAAACGATTTCCGTTCTTTTGTTTGTTGGACGTCGCTGGTTTTCCATCGTGTATTATTTATTTTTTTTTGTCATGCCGCGTGTAAGCTACTGTATTTTTATTGCGTTTTCTATGTATATTTTACAAAAACTGATGATGTTGAGGTTGAAGACACAGAAACTGAGAGAGAATTGATCGTCTTTGTTGTCGACGTTCAAGAAAAGCAAAAAATTAGACATCTAAGTACAAAGTGAAAACAGGATTTTAAAAATCAACGTTTTACCGTAAAACATAATAACCCTGTAGACTGTAATAACATTTCCTCATCGAGACGCTTCATAATCTAATAAAATGCGAAGATGGGACCTTGAGGATCGGCCTGGTTCTTGAAGATTTAATAACCCTGTGGACTATATATAGTGTTTATTGATCAAGACGCTTCAGAAAGTTTGCATTCGAAAATTAAACGAGACTTTTCATTGACAATTACTCAGTAAAAATGCTGGATAAAATGAGTTGATCAAATACAAAATAATGAAGAAGTTTAAAGCAATGACGAAAATGAAGAATGTAAAACAATGAAGAAAAAGAAGAATGCAAGACATTTGAAGAATTTAAAAACGCTTTGACACTACTTTCAGCTCACTAAAATGATTAAAGCGAGATATATGTATCTACGGAACTCCTGTATCCTGTAACCGACGGAGAACATTTTTATTTTGTATAAAACTCTGCAGTCTAGCGAATTTTTTAGTGGGAGAATGTTTAATCTTACAATAAAAACTGTTTTCGAACACAGCGAAAACGATTCCGGCGTGACTAGCGTTCGACAAGGAAATTCCAAGGAATATTGTTTTCATCCCCGAACCTAACTCACGCCCGGTTCATCGACTCATTACCACAGAATGCACCGCCACCCTCCGGCTGATTAATTACCGAAGGCATTGCCTTAACACATTGCTGACCGGTCACGAGTTAACTTGTGTTTTAATGACCGAACGTTGTCGGGACAATATCATACCAAAAAAGCATATAAAAAGTTATACGAAAGATATGTCTAAAGTTTTATTTGAATGCATTATGTACAAATAAAGTTTATTGAAGTTTATTTAGATTGTTTTAGTCCTACATTTACAGTAACGAGCAAAACTGAGTCTACACTATTTGAAGCAACATAACCTTTTAAAACTTAGATCAAATGACTTGAATGTTATTGAGAAGTTAGAAGGACCAGTTTATTAGACGAGGTGTGAAATAATTTTTGAAAACAGTTTGAATGGGTCGGAATCGCAAAAGAAATAGTAGAAGTTGGTAAAAGTTAGTAAAAGTTTTTCAGCTTTTTTATCGGAGCCTGTATTGAAAATTTAAAAAATGTGTTTGATTCGCTAGAATAAATTATATCAGTTCGATAGCTACTGAGTTGAGTTCTGTGACAGTCATTACTTTTTTAATTTGTGTTACATTAAATCAGTTGGATAGGTACTGAGGTGAGTTTTGTGACAGTGATTACTTTCTTAATTTTTGTTACGTTAAATCAGTTTGATACATTGCGAAGACAGTTAATTTTCAACGCACTCTCCGTCGAAACGCCTTCTCGAAAAGTTTGGACAAGATCAAAGGAATTAATTAGCGTGATTCGACATTGCAAAGTTGTAGTTTGTTCCAGCGATTACTATTTTAATTCTTTGCAATCTGTTAAACACGTTGCGCCGAGTGTTGATTTTTAACTCGTTATCTCCCGCTAAAGAGATTAGCGGATTGCGAATCGTTATACAATTTTCCACTTTCACAGAATGCATTTATTAAAAATTCAATTGGATGAAAATGTTCTTTTCTCTAACCAGAAGATTCTCTGTGGGGCTTGTGAACTAAAAATGTTATTATTTTATTCATTAACATAAAATGCTTTTCTCTGTATTCCATTTTGTACATGTTTAAATGCATAAGAATCCACAGTCCAGTTAGTGAACAAAGAGTTAAATTGGATTACAGTAATTACCGCTGTAACTCTTTTTAATCCTATAACCACCACCTCGAGAACTTCAACAGGAACTAATTAGTTCTAAGGTTACAGAGTAGAAGCTTATTATAGTAGTTGAACTCGTTTGTACCTTATAGATTCTTTTGCTATGTTAAAAATTGATTCTTAAAGATGAGCAATTGTGTCAGTCACGTGTGATCATCGTGGTAGACTCCGTGGGAATTTGTAATCAAGACGACTTCGCGACAGGAATTCACCCTTTGAATTAACCTGCATCCCTTCCTCATTTTCGAAATTGAACCCTTCAGTACTTAATATTTATTTTCCGATTCATTATTAATTAAAATATGATTTTTCACGTTGTTCATCGCTGATGGAACAATATACGAAATACTCCATTAGCTCAGCTCATAAATTATTTTCGTTTTTAGGAAACCACTCGTTGTAATTTAGCTACCTGTTAATAATAATTGTGCATACATAATAACATAATACACATCGTGTATAATTATTAAATAATATTGATATACTAGAACAATTGTTATAACTCCATTTGATATCAATCTGGATTGACTGGAACATTTATTAAATTTTCATGAGGAGTTAAAATTTTACTACACATTTTCACTATTTAATTCCTTGATAAGTTCCTTGATAATTTCCTTCAAACTGTATAATCTTGCAAAATAAGAGGTTTCATTTAAAGTATGAAAGTTTGTCTTCATGTACTTGGAAGCAATAGAATAAAAAAATATTTTCCTGTGCTGAAACGTCAACCCCCTCCATTCAATTTCCATAAAAATCTTCTACGTATCCCCAAAAGATAATCAACCGTACACACTTGCAATTCTTTCTTCCGCTACAAAAATGCATTTTTATTAATGTACTCCGCCAGACCAGAGTTAACTTCATTCATCGACGAAACCTTTGATCAACACGTTGAACAAACCAATTCAGCTCACAAAACCGTCGCTGGAGAGTGAAAATTGAGCACAGAGGGAATTGATTTTACTTTTATTTAACTCCAACTCATTTTACAATTCCAACGAAGTTCAATTTATCCGAATAAGTTACCACGAAGGGTGATTAAAAACTTTAGTTAATCAACAACATTGTAGGAAAATCTAAATTGAGGACGATGAGCTCTTACTTGAGCTTGTTCTACAAATATTCCAACAAAATTCGATTTTCAAACATAAATTATATAAAAATAAATTTACAAACTTGATCAAAGAATCGCCCAAAATTGGACACCAACAAACAAAGCTGTTCTAAGTCCTCCAATAAACGATTAATGATTAAAAAGTCTAGCAAATGGTCACCGCAGAGTCAACATTTAAGACGAACAAAAATTTAACAAAAAAAAGTAAAAATATTAAAGTAAAAAGTGAAATTAAAACATTTTTCTAATTTAAACTTACCAAACAGAATTCAATTTACCAGAAGAAATCACGATAAAAATATCTATTTTTAAAATTCCTATTTTTACAACAATCCCATCAAACATTACCAACAAACAAAGCTGTTGTAAGTCCTCCAATAAACGATTAATTAAAGTAAGTCCTCCAATAAAATTAAAACATTTTTCTAATTTAAACTTACCAAACAGAATTCAATTTACCAGAACAAATCACGATAAAAGTATCTATTTTTAAAATTCCTATTTTTACAACAATCCCCGAAACCGCAAACCAAGACCACGTGTACTTACCGCACAATAAAAATAACAGGTCAGAGAGCGCCAGGTTGAACAAATAATAGTTAGTCGGTGTCTGCATGTTCGGTTGCCTGTAGATGACGATGCAGGTGGCCAGATTACCAACGATCCCGGCGGTTAGTATAACAACGTACACGACAGTGACGGGCACCAGGAGTCTCCAGGACAGTCGCTTGTCCCCTAGCATCTCCTCCAAGTACTCGGTCTCGTTCAGCAGCTCGTAATCGGTGAAATTCGTGGAAGAATAATCAACAGTAACATTCATCGTTCACAGATCTCTGGCGCGTTCCTTGAATAAAATCTTCCAACTACCCACACCGCGGCACCTCGTTTAAGTCACGCACGAGTACCCCTTCAACCCGAACACGGCACTCATGGTTGCCGATGATACTCTTTCGGGATCGACCGGTGAAGTCATTCGTCAGATCACGGAATCAGACTCGAGGAACGAGGTTCCGAAACCGCCACGTGTTCAGCAACTGCCGGTAATCTCTTCATGTTTCGTGGTTCGAAGCCGATAAAATAATCATACTTATAGACTGTCACCGAGGGCCAGGTAGATTCAGGACCGGGAAAAATAAAATGATGGAATCTTTGCGGCTCAGTTGTCACCAGGAGACCAGGTACACTCGAGGCTAAAGGATCGTACCCGCGCGACCCGCACTTTCAAGGCCCGACCCGCTTCAAAAATAATTTTTCACTGCAACATAATATTTCATCACGTTTCTCGGGTCCAAAAAATTCAAATGATAGAATTTATGCCTGTAATTGTCACTAGAGGAATAGATACTTTTAAGGATCGTACCCGCGCGACCCGCACTTTCAAGCAACGACCCGCTTCAAAAATAATTTCTCACCGCAACAAAATATTTCATCAAGTTTCGTGGCTCGGAGAAATTCAAATGATCGAATTTATGCCTGTAATTGTCATCAGAGGAATAGATACTTTCAAGGATCGTACCCGCGCGACCCGCACTTTCAAGCCACGACCCGCTTCAAAAATAATTTTTCACCGCAACAGAATACTTCATCATGTTTCGCGGGTCCAAAAATTCAAATGATCGAATTTATGCCTGTAACTACCACCAGAGGACCAGATACTTTCAAGGATCGTACCCGCGCGACCCGCACTTTCGAGCCACGACCCGCTTCAAAAATAATTTTTCACCGCAACCGAATATTTCATCACGTTTCGTGGCTCGGAGAAATTCAAATGATCGAATTTATGCCTGTAATTGTCACCAGAGGAATAGATATTTTTAAGGATTGTACCCGCGCGACCCGCTTCAAAAATAATTTTTCACCGCAACATAATATTTCATCACGTTTCGCAGATCCAAAAAATTAAAATGATCTAATTTATTCCTGTAATTGTCACCAGAAGAATAGGTATTTTTAAGGATTGTACCCGCGCGACCCGCTTCAAAAATAATTTTTCACTACAACTGAATATTTCATCACTTTTCATAGCTCGGAGAAATTAAAATAATTGAATTTATGCCTATACTTGTCACCAGAGGACCCGATACATTCAAGTATCGTACCCGCGCGACCCGCACTTCAAGCCACGACCCGCTTCAAAAATAATTTTTCACTACAACCGAATATTTCATCACTTTTCGAAGCTCGGAGAAATTAAAATGATTAAATTTATGCCTATACTTGTCACCCGAGGACCAGATAGTTTTAAGGATCGTACCCGCGCGACCCGCACTTTCAAGCCACGACCCGCTTCAAAAATAATTTCTCACCGCAACAAAATATTTCATCACGTTTCGCAGATCCAAGAAATTAAAATGATCGAATTTATTCCTGTAATTGTCACCAGAGGAATAGGTATTTTTAAGGATTGTACCCGCGCGACCCGCTTCAAAAATAATTTCTCACCGCAACAAAATATTTCATCACGTTTCGCAGATCTAAAAAATTAAAATGATCGAATTTATTCCTGTAATTGTCACCAGAGGAATAGGTATTTTTAAGGATTGTACCCGCGCGACCCGCTTCAAAAATAATTTTTCACTACAACCGAATATTTCATCACGTTTCGTAGCTCGGAGAAATTCAAAAAATCTAATTTATGCCTACACTTGTCACCAGGGGACCCGATACATTCAATTATCGTACCCGCGCGACCCGCACTTTCAAGCCCCGACCCGCTTCAAAAATAATTTCTCCCCGCAACCGAATATTTCATCACGTTTCGCGGGTCCAAAAATTCAAACGATCGAATTTATGCCTATACTTGTCACCAAAGTACCCGATACATTCAAGTATCGTACCCGCGACCCGCACTTCAAACACCGTAACCGCTCGACAAACCGTTATCAACCGCGGCTGCGTTTCTATTCCGGTTTCGTGGTTCGGAGAAGATGAAACGATCGAATTTATGGCCGCGTCTGTCAACTGTGGGCGAGGTGGGTTCAAGACGGAGGATCGTACCCGCGACCCGCACTTAAAAGACCGTACCCGCTTCGCAAACCGTCGACAAGTGACGCCGCGAATCCGAACGTGCTGCTTTTCACGTTCGCGCCGCGCGTCCAGCCACTACGCATCCAACCCCCGGACTTTCAACCCCCGAACCGCGACTTAGGCGACCAATAATGTTCACCGAAGCTCAAGGACCAATGCCGTTCAAAATGATCCGCCGGGGACCTCGTGGAAAGGTTCAGAAGCGGGTTCTCCTTTAAATACAACCGGCCGACTGATAAAGTCCACCCTCGAGACTTCTTAGCGCCTTTGCTCCCCGTCGGGGATGAATGAAATTGGACGAGGGGTCTTGGAAAAATTAAATTGTCTTGGCGGATGAACGGTCGGTTGTAGATCCAGCGATCTGCTTTATTTGTTCAATTAGCGTCCGCGTTTTTATTAAGTCGAGTCGTAAATAGACTTTCGACTTTATGGTAACTTTCAAATTTCTGATAAAAATGAATAAGTGCAATTTAATAATGGAATTACAAGAATTTTTGAACGTCGGTATATTAGTCGCAGCTTATTGAAATTATTAAAGAAAGATTAATAATGAGAATGATTAATTATTAATAAATAATTGCAATTTAATAAGTGCGATTTAATAATAGAATTACAAGAATTTCAGAACGTCGGTATATTAGTCGCAGCTTATTAAAATTATTAAAGAATGATTAATAATGGGAATGAATAATTAATAAAAAATAATCAGTTATAATTAATAACGAATACAGAGAGAAATTAATAATAATTAATAAAGAAAGAAGGTAATGAAAAAGCTTCTGCTAGGCTAGTTGCGTGTAATTTTTTTTTCTAGTGGGGTGTTTTCGTCCCTTTGCTTGTCTTTAACAGAGTATGAGCTTAACTAGGTTAGAAAATGTTATACAATTATAATATTTTTAAAGCAATGCAAATGTAATTAAATACGTTTCCATTTAGATCGTGTAAATCGATTAAAACTGACCGGAAAAACGTAGCAGGGTTTCAAATTAATTTTCGTTCTAATACAGTTGCATGTGCCGAATTTAATTAACATTTGTATCGACTAAAAGTGTTAAAAATAAAAGTAATTTCACTGTGCAACGAACTTTAAATCTGCTATTTTTGTCTCGGCAATTAAATTAATTTGATATTACTGAATTTCTTGGCGTAACGCTAAATAAAATTATTCCTCAGCTTTGTTATTTTTAGTAGGCACTGCAAAGCAGAGGCTTTTATGACGTAATGGCACGGACAGTTATGTCACATTATTTTCAGACGCGGTAGACACAGCGGCGAATAATCGCGAGTGACATAATTCGAATTTAGAAATGTTTTTAAATAGTCCTGGACAATCGTTTGCTCTTCTAAAAAGAAATAATCATTATTGCACCAAATATTCCAAATTCCTATCTTCAAGGTTTGTTTCACCTAAATCAAACTTATTTCATCATCCAAAAGATTCTTTCCAAATTATGCAGTAATGCGATCTCCGATATTATAAACTTTGTCTTCTTATTCGCAAAATGGTTCAGATGTCACACAAACAACCAAGTTCGCCCGCAAACTTCACCATGAAAATGTTTAGCTTTAATTCAAGCAAGCTCCCGGATCAAACTTGCCATAAACAGCCCCATAATTCCATGAACCATTTAATTCTCCTTTTCCTCGGTACATGTACAGGGTGTCCCACATAAATGGGAACACCTAAATCTCTTTCGTCTTTACAGTCCTATCAGGAAACTTCAGAGGACAAAGTGACACTATTACAGAGGGCAATAATAATGGTGAAGAAAGAAATTTTTTGTGTCGCGTTTTTTAAGGAAATTCCAAGGTCACCTATGTGTTTTTAAATAGAACAGTATATTTTCTTTAAAGTGAATTTAGTGGATAGCACCTTTTTGACCTTCAAACGATCTTGAGCAAGAATACTTACGTTGAAGCGCATGAAACGTGAAAGTTTAAAAGTTACCTAGGATCTTCACATATCATAATAAATGTTCGTAAATGTTGACCACCCTCATTTATGCAATGTTGCAATCTTTTAATAAACGATCTGCAGGCATTGTCATACGGGTGAAACTTTTCTATTTGCAGTATTCGCGAACCACTACTTCTGCTAATACCGGACTCTTGAAAATATACTATTCCATTTAAAAAATCATCGGTGACTTGGAAATACCATTAATAAACCCGACATCAAAAATTTCTTTCTTCACCATTATTATTGACCTCTGCAATAGCGTCACTTTGTCCTCTGAAGTTTCCTAATGGGACTGTAAAGACGAAAGCTATTTAGGTGTTCCCATTTATGTGGGACACCCTGTATGAATAAGAACTAAACTTGAAAATCCAAGATACACTTCGTCCTCGGCATCGCTTTGTTATACTTTTAATGAATGCGATGCTTTCGAACACCCTCGGCAGTTAATGAAATACAGCCATCGATAAAAGAGTCAGAGCGGAGTTTTACCTAAAATTTATTCCATCGGCTTTCTCGCAGCGGAGGCTCTTAAATTTAACGTTCATTTTTGGATTGAAAACGGCGTCAGTCTCGTTGGTTGATCGATCGTCGACGATCGAAATCCTGCGGTCGCGCCTTTCTTTTTCCGCCGTCGCAATAGAAATGGACACCGGTGTGGTTTATTGGCTCGGCCGTTCGACGTCAAAACCGCAGGGAATATAGCGGTCCGAGCCGAAACGCGACCGTTACCGAATGTTAACAGCGGTGCGGCCGATCCGCGGACCGTATTACATATTTTTATCGAAATTCCGCGGTGCTGCGGTATCGGGAAAAAACATCAAAGCAACCGTGAGAGAGCTGGCGCTCGGAATGGATTTCGGGAAACGATCCTGCGTGCCTGCGCGACGAGCATCGTCTCTTTAAACAATTCAATTAATGGTCCGCTAAACGCCGGGATAATCGTTGTTAAAATGTCGAGCGAGGGGGGGCCGCGTTCAATCATGCGACGCGTACACCGGGCCATTAGGATCGCCGGGAATTCGAAAATAGTGCCGGCAGATTCTGCCACGGAATTCTACTGTAACTTATTCAACACCATCTTGGGAATCCCTCCGGGGAGGACAACCCTGAACGATGATGCTAAAAGCGTCGGAAATGATTGTACGCGCCAACCCCGATTAATAATTTCATCCCTTTGTTGAAAGGATCAGCCAGAAACGCTGCTGTCGTTTCGAGTCCTTCGCAGCTGAGAGAATATTAATTTATCGACGAAACTTCTTTCATTTCTAATCGTTCTCTGCGCGAAGCTCTTGGCATCACGTTCGTGACGTTTTCCCGAGTAAAACGAGTCCAAACACGATATCCTTTTGACCACGTTTCCTTCTGCAATTCACGTTTCAGTATAACCTCGATTATCCGAACCGACAAACGGTTCAAGCTATGAATAGACTGACATTTATCATAGAAATCGGTATTCGATCGAACACCGTAGCCAAGTAACTGCTCCGTTATGTAAACACTCGTGTTCCAGTTAGTCGAGGCGGGGAGGAGTTCGGTTAATCGAGGTTCTACTTCGTCGCGGATTAAACGGTCAAACGAGATCCAAATGGTATCGTGTTTGGTGTCGTTTTAATCGGAAAAGCGTCGCGAATGTGTTGGTACAAGGTCCGTAGAAAAAGGATTATAAACGAAAACGTTCCGTTTCATTTCACTTGTTTCAATTACTAGAATATTGAAATTTTAACTCGAAAAGAAGTTCTCTTCGTTTAAGCTCATTCAGATGTTGTTACATTCGTGCACTAAGTGTCGCGAAGAACCAGTCTTTCCGAGCTCCAGCAATTTTTTCAAAAACCAGTTAACAGATTCTTCGGTGCGCAAGTCTTTTATTCGGAATTGATTCGGTCTCGTCGAAATGCTCTCGGCGAAAAATTACAAACCTCGAACGGGGCCGCTAAAGGTTTAAACGAACTCGAAGACACCGATTGATCGGCACTCTTCGAGGATCTTCGAGCCCGCAAAGGATCTTCCTGCGTCCAGGGATCCTCCTTTTAATCGGGAACTCCCATCGCGTCGCGTAATCGCGAATCCTGTCCCATCCATTGTTCGTCCCTAACCGCTGTTTGCGTACGTTCGCACGATCTCCTCGTTTCGAAAGAATATCCGAGACGCGCGCAGCGTTCCGAGGATTCTCGATGAGAGACGTCAGTCGATCTTGTCGTCGTCACCTCGATTCTGCATCCGGATGGCACCGCTGGGAAATCGATCTGGAAACTTGAGACTGCTCGCGTGCCTTGCGGAAAACCGGCTTTCCCTTGTTAGCGTCGAAATTCTATCCCCGCCGTTGGCCAATCGTAGCGGTGATAGAATAACATCTGCTGCTCTTGAACTTCCCCCTCTCTTGCGAAGTTGGCGACCTTACGGGGGAGCTGCGGAGAAGTCGAACATACAGGGTGGGGCCATAACTGTGTCCAGTTTGAATATTTCCGTTATTTCTGACAATATGAATAAATGTTATATAGAAAACTTACACGGTATAGAGGGGGACATATCGTGACAGAAACATTTTCTGCGTGGATTGAGGCATAGAGGAGATTTCAAGGTCAACTCTATTTGTTTGAAATGGAATGCTATGTTTTCTTTTATCACGATGCGAGAGCCAGTGTTGACACGAATTCAGCGAGTTATCATTGAAGGACATGCAAGGTCATATATGGTAGTAAAGTTATCTTTATTGCATTAAGGGAGATGCTCGAAAATTCATTATAAAATAATATTTTCCACAGTATAAATTTCAATTTGCACAGTATAAATTTCATCCATACCATATTAGCCTTCATCAAAAGTTACACGCATAGTTGCAATTATTTTATAGAAAATTTTATATTGAATTTTTGATAAAAAGTTATTTGAAAGAAAATTTTGTATTGTATTGAATTTTTGTAGTAAGAATTACTTAGGGGGAAATTTTTATTTTGTAATGATATTTCGAGCATCTCCTGTAAGGTAATAGAGATAATTTTACCGTGTAAGTTTTCTATATAATATTTTTTTACATAGTTATTGCCCCACCCTGTATGTTTATGTGTGTGTACGTAAATTAATTTAAAAATCTATTGTGTGTAGATTTGTCAGTGTCTCCATAATAGACAGCGGATTTGATGCGTTTATGACAGAAACGAGCAGGTGTAACATTAAACAGTAAAAACATGAGAAGAATTAAAAAATATTGTTATACTATTATCAACCTATTAAACATATTAAGATAGAAAATACATTTCCACTTCACTCCGGTTAGTTCCAATTCAGGCAAAACATTTTAATTTTCCATAAAGACCCGCTGTCTACTCCTGAATCGAGCGACGCTACAGAGGAGAAACGATAACCAAGTTCTGTTAGATTCGTCGTTATACTGCGAATCTTTATGAAAAATAAAAATTGTCTATATTAAACAATACCTGACACACCTGTCATTCTTCCTCTCGATTACTGATAAATTCACGTCATCTCGATCATCCACCGCGGCCATCAGAAGCCCCAAGATTCAAAGATCCCAGACTTCGGTCCATCTAACATGATCAAAGATTGAGTTGGACAAAAGGACCTCTATCTTCCGAACACGAAGGTACACGAAATTACAATTTTCTGTGCGACACCTGTCAACCTTCCTCTCGAGATCCGTAAAGTTTCGTCTCGATCGAGATCCTTGAAAAGATCGATCGCTCGACGATCACTCGGTAACCAGTTTGGTGGACTGGCCGTTGCCTTCCTGATCGCGAACGTAGAACCGTATCGCGTACTCTCTGGGTCGTGGTGTCAAGGTTCTCCGTAGCAGATACTCGACGATCTCCCCGCGGGTGTACAGAGCATACTCGATCGCCTGTCTGGGCAGATGGGTCTGGTGGAACGAGCAAAGTGGATCATACTCGTCGCGCTTCGGATCCGGATGATGCATCGGCTCCGCGTACGAGTCCAGGATTAATATCAGCGTGCCGAGCGTGAAAATGTAGAGGAAGAACTGAAAAGCGTTTCACCCTTCGCTATAGTCGCCGGGCTCTGCTCTCGCAGCCGTGGAATATCAATTCGAAAAGTTTTGATCGATCGATCGCCCGGCGGTGAATTCGATTCGGCGGGAAGAGGATCGCGGGGAGAGTTCGCGACGAAAACGAGCCACCTCGTTCGTTCAAAGAAACGACGCGGTGAGCGTTTTGCTTCCTGTATTCGAATGTAACGTTTGTTTGAATGTAATGTGCGCTAACACAGTGATGAGCAACCTGCGGCCCGCGGGCCTTCGTCCACGATTCGCGATACATTGTTGTTGCGTCTCGGCAATGTTTTCTAGTATTCGACAGTCTTCGCTGAACCGCGCCAGGAAACACGTTCTTCGCACAACGCTCGAGTATTTTCATATT
>CM052131.1:1949138-1971826 GCA_028454255.1 Halictus ligatus
ACAGCATCAACTGATTTCACAGGGACCAGTGCAAGCAGAACAAAATCTCTGGATCAAGAAATATAGTTTTCTGAACGAACGTACATTAACCTTTCACTCCATCCCCGAAAACGTTTCTCAGCCTAGGAAAATTGAAATGTTAGCTGCAGCTCAGCGACCGACTTCCGGTCGCCGTTCCGCCGCAAGTCCTCGTCCTCTTCCTCTGCGCCTGGATCCTCATTCTTGCGTCGGCCACGGTACAGTTGGAATAGCTCTTTACTCGAAGAACAAAGAGGCACGGTTGTCGGATCCGATCGCCGTCAAAAGGAACACCGTATACCCACGAAATATCACGGATTCCGGGAGATAACAATCCGATTCCCGACGGTAGCACGTGCACCTCGTGATGTACAATAAAACGCGATAATAGAATTCGATCGGGGAATTTCCGTCGCGGGACGGGTTACTGTCGTTCCTCGAGCACTCTGATAGATCCTCGCCGAGGTGCGAACGGAACCAAAATAAACAGACGATGACGAGGAGAAGGTTGAAATCGACGATTCGACGGCGCTTTCGGTGGCTGCCGATCTGCGCGACTGAACGCCAATTGCTCGCGGCGATACCTTCAGACACCTGTCGCCGCCGACAACAAACTTGTCCTCCTCCTGATTTCGCTGATAACGGAATCGGCCTAACGAGCCCGAGTTCGATCGCGTTAGCATCCGCGGTGCTAACCGATGCTGCACCCCCATGTGTCCTTGAATGCGAGATCTTAAGGACTCCGGACAAAACACAACTCGAATGACAATAGTTGCTTCTTCTCAACGCACCGGAAGTCCATTAAAACGCCTCTTCGTGGCCTTATCTCCACGAGAAAGCTTAATCGTTTTCTTTATTTTAAGGCATTACGACTTACTAATTAAAATTCAGCTGTTTGTTTCGCAATGAAACTGACACACAGAGCATTTAGAAGATCGCCTAGATTGCTGATGATCTTCGAGGTGGTCAGTTACTTACTATCAATAAATGTTTCATTTTTAACATCACCAAAAACAATCAAAGAGTGTCTTCTTGCAATTTTCCACTGCATTTGGTCTCGTATGACCTTGAACGAAATTGAACCACCTTCGTATTGTACGTCATTGTATTCGTCTTGAAACACTCTATCAGAATATAGTTTAAAGAACACATGATTCTGTTAAAAAAAATAGGATTGACCTTGGCATGTCTTCTACACCTCGAACTATAAAAACAATTAGTGACACCAGGTTATAGACCGTTCAATATTAAACCAAGTTTATCTAATGTATGTTTGTCCATCATCAATAGTAATCAAGATTAATTATTTTGTTTAGGATACACAACTGCGTACAGTTGCAAATTACATAGTCAATTAGAAACGCTTTTTTTCCAGACTCTTTTCGGTTACATAAAAATAAACTCGGTTCTGTTTTGAGTTGGACAGTGCAATAGAAATGTTAATTGACAAAAGGGGTTCAGTGTGTAGCGCGCGACAAAAAATCGTGCCAGCCGATAAGATTAATCGGAGACAATGCAACGATAACTTTTTTTTTTTTGATAAGGTGCATTTACGTCAAACCGACAAACATTTTTCTACCGATATTAATTATTGCAAAATGTTGTTCTTGTTGATCGATAATTAAATTAATCGTTTTAGAGCACCGAGCTCCGAAAGTAGATAACGCTGTTCAATTGGTAGTACAATTTAAGTTACAAAAATATTTATTAAATATTTTAGTATACAGATTTTTTTTTGTAGGAATATATGTATAGTATTTACAACGTCGTTTTGGAAATATTATGCAGAATCGGATTCGTCGGAACTCGATTCGCCGCCATCACTTTCTATCCTACCGGGTTGTTGTCTATTTGTATTTACAAAAAGGTCGTCTCCTTCGCTATCGCTATCGTCTTTATTCCATTCCTTTTGATCCGATCTCTGAGATTCTTCGAACTGTTTCGGCCAACATTTCTGAGATCGGTACCACCTTTGATGCTCCTAAAAAATAAATTGCTTTTTCAATTACTCCGCAATAAATGAAGTATAACCCTTTGCACTCGAATGGTAGCTCTGAGGCGCCAATAAAAATGATTCAAAGCATTTTGAACGTTACTAAATTAGTTTGCGTTCAATAAATTCCTAAAAAGTTAACTTCTGGAACGAGTAGTGTTCAATTTCATATGCATAAAACGAAGAAAATTATATAGATTGGAAATATTCTAAATCGGAAGAAACACCTTTGGGAAAAGCTATTCTTCCCAAAGAATGGATTCCGGAGTGAAAATAGCTTCGAGTGCGAAGGAACGAATATTAAGAGAAGCATACCCGTGTTAGTATCTTAACGATCTCCGCCTTGACCTTGTCCCCCTCCGGTATCGGCTCTACGAGCACGAAATCCCCCCTCTTCACCCAAATATTCTTCCTAAACTTCGTCGGCATCGACACGAGATACGTTTCTGCATTAGGATCTTCAACTTCATGAAGATTGTTCCCACGAGATTCGAGTATCCGCACGACAGACTGCGACTCTGTGGGAACAGTCAAATCCGCCACCTCCTTAACAACATGCTTGCGTTTGGTTGCCTTGGACATCCTAATCTGCAACCTTAAAGGCAACAAAAATAGACTATTTTCATCTCGAAGAAAAATAAACAATTTCGCGTCACGTCTTAGACGATAATATATGCTTTGGTATCGATTCGGTATCGACTGCGACTAAAAATACTGCTTCGACCAAAGAGACTCGTAGTGCATCCTTGATCCTAATCTACCGATCAGATTCCTCGAGCTCTTCGTCTTTATTTACATCGTGCCAGGGGCCGAAGGAGCCTCCGGACTTCTCGATGGTGGCCCGTATGTCTAAGCTCTCCCCCGGGGGGACTTCGTATCCATTTTCCAGACCCCGGGAGTTCGAGGGCGTCTTGCAGTTGTCCTTGGACTCCTTGCGCAGGACCGTGTCGACCTCGACCGACGTGAAAAATGCCACCGACATCGGAAGATCCTTCATGCCCACTCTCGAGGCGCAAAAGCACCTGGTCAGAAGATTGGTCACGTGCATAGCCAAAGCCGCGTTGTACTTGTACCGCGACGGAACGAGGTACCTGACCTCGTCGTGGAAGGACAAACAGAACCTTATATTGTCCTTCATCAGCCACTTCATCGAGACCAGCATCAGGTGCAGGAAGTCGACCGCACCGCTCTGAACCACCCAGTTCACCTTGGTGGGCAAGCCGTTGCTGTTGGTCTGCGTCTCCAACGCTCTGGTTAGCCTGGAGCTCAAGAAAGGGGTGACAGGTTGAGGACTCTCGGCGATCTCCTCCAGCCTGTTGAACATAGCTGACTCCGAGCCACCTTTCCACTTGCCCCTGTCGAACATCTCCGGCACTGTCTTGCCAAACATTTTGGCTACCTTGTACGCGTCGTAGGAGGAATACTCCACGTCGTCTATGTCACAGTTGACGTACTCCTCCTTCAACCTGTACACCTTCTTGCCTTTAGTCATGGTGAACATCTTCCTCGACTTGGCCGCGGCCTCTGCGTCCGTCATGGTCGGGTTAAACTGCTTCAGGAGTCTCTCCGCGAACTTCTGACCCGCGCCGTAAATTCTCGCATAATTGATAACCTTCGCTTGATTTCTTGATATCCCAACAGCCTTCGCCGTGACGCTGTGCATGTCCGTTTCGTTCGATTTGGTGCCTATCAAGGTCATCCAACCGAAAGGCGTCGCACCGTGGATATTTTTATAGTAAGCGTCCCCTAGCATGGATGCAATCCACAGTTCCTGGCTGTCCACATCGGCTCCGACGATGTTGTACCCTGGAGGAGCCTGTATCATGGCCCTCAGCTCGGAGCCAACGCGATCCTCGTTAGCATTCGACGCAGTCATCCACGTTGGCTCCACTGCGCGCCTTGTTAGCGTCCCCGAAACGACAACCAACGGAATAATCGCCCCGTACTGAAATGACTTGGCCGTGCCCTTGACAGTGTCCGGCAGATAGGAGTCATCGAACCATACCACGAACTGCGACATAATCCTGTCTCTGTTGTTCCTCCAATAGGAAAGCATTTTCGCGATTTTCAATATCTCTGCCGCGCTGTTGTCCGATCCAGCGAGAACATTCTCGGCGAATTTGTTCAAGAAGTCTTTAGCCATTGGATTGCCCACGTTGCAGTTCCCTCCGTCCTTGTGTGGCAACTTGAGGAAGTAGCAGCAGTCGTCTATGACCGTGTCGCACCAAACCGCGCTGCCTTTGTAGACTGCGCTAATGTCAAAGTCTCCTTTCGCCTTCTTTTTCTTGTACCAGTAGTCCGGCTTGTGTAAATTGCTCTCCACGTTTTTATTTAGAGTCGTCATCGTATACTCTGCTTCCTCGGGAGAACGCTCCGCTAATCTCAGAGGGCACTGGGCCAAGAGCTGCTTTATAGGTACTTTAGTCTCCACATTTTCGTCCTTGAAAGGTACCAAGATTCCCCAGCCCTTGTCTCTTATGTAGTGCAAGGGATAGTGTTCCCACGTGAGATTCAAGAGCTTCGGGACGATTTGCATGGAAGTGCTTATGTTCTGCGGACCTGGAACCCAGTTCTTGTCGTTGAGCTTAGAGCAGAGTTTCCTATACCATGCTGGATAGCCTAGCATGTGCGGCATCTTGGCTGGCAAGAGCTTCCTCGTTTCTTTTAAATATCCGAACTCCTTCTCCAGAGGATCTTCCTCGCCCTCATCGTCAGTAAGGTATTTCTGCGCGTCAGTCTTCTCTTTTTCTGTATCCGGTGGTACATAGTTCGCTTTCAGATTCGCGTACATCGCCAGCGATTTTAATCTAAGATCCTGAGTGCTCCAATCTTCGTTCCACATCCATAGATCTTCTTTGTACTTCTCATCGTGCATAAGGCGACACACCGCATTGGCCCTCTGAGCCAGGATAAAGGTAGTTTCATATTTCAAGTCCTCGAACGTAGACTCTGACTCGTCTATGTACTTCCGCCAATTCGAATTCGTGGGCAAGTACGCGGATCCAAGTTCCAGCATCCCCGCCAAGGTAACAGGATGGGGAAATCTTTCCTGGAAAATCGGAAACAAGCAGCGTAACACGTTGTGCGTGGCAGCTACGTCGTTCGCGCAATAGGTCATCAAAGAATTGAAATCATCTTTTATATCGCTTAGAGTACCCTCTATAAATATGTTCCTGGATTCCTTCTCTATTTCGTGCCCACAATAAAATTTATGGACCTCTGTCAGGCTGTTTAAAGACGTCTGCATCTGCAAATCCAATTTCTCAGTGCTGTCTTTCTTCCCGCTTAAAAGTCCTCTTTGATAGCTGCTGATCCCACTAATGGATATGTGAAGAGACATCGTGTCGATGAACCTCAGTCCCGTCGGATTTAACCAATACTGTTCTTTGATCTTACTCCTATCGAACGATACGTTATGACCCACTACGATTTTTGGCTTCTTGTGAAAACTGGTCAGTCTTTCCCCGTGCTCCGTAGGCTTGCTTTCTATCGGTATCAATTGATCCATAGTGAACTGCTGCCCTTCGAACTGCGTACTTACACCATCCATTAAGGACTTCGACACCCAACCGTACCATGCTTTGTTAGTTACTGCGGTGGCAATTGTCGGTAGAGGCCCCTCTTTCATACAAACTTCTGTATCGAAAACTATACCATCCTCTAATGGATAGTCTACGGGTTCTACTCCATTTTCTGTGTACCTGGTCCAGCCTTCTTTAAATACCCATCGATCCGGCATCTTAGGAACTTCTTTCATAATATCATTAATAATTGCTAAATAAGGTCTAATCTGTGCCTCGCCAATATTATAAAAATGTTGTTCTATATTGTCGCCTTCCAACGGTGGCAACTTAAGATTTACATTTGGAAATCTAGATGCCTCCTCGGTCCTAATCCCATATACATTTAGATTATCTTTTATTCCTGCGATTTCTTTATTCGAACATTCTTCTTGTCTATAGAAATTCTTAAATATCTGTTCGTGTAAAGGCTTCGAAAGCATTTGTATATTGATCGCATTAACTCTCGTGTTACCGTCGTGGGCTTCCACATTGGTTTCGCTTTCTATCTTCTTTACTTCTGCAGTTTCTACGATGGTACTTGCATCGCTGCTATCCTTCGTTAAGATTTTTGCAACGATTTCAGATGTCTCCGACGATCCTCCACCTTCGTCGCGTATATATTTCGCATTCGGTGGGAATGTTGAGACGGAATTCGACTCCTTGGCAACGTCATTGTCATTACTATCATCTCGACGATTACTTTTGTCGGCACCTTTCCGAGAGGTTAGGATCGTCGGATACTCTTCCACCGAATGCCACTTTCCTTTTCGGAAAATTTTCTTCGTGACACGTTTGTAATCGGTGAAATCGGTGTTATACTTCGTGGCGGTGGATTTGCAACGATTCGAAATACGTATCACGCAACTTTTCATTTCCAGTTCGCTGTTTTCAACTGTGTTGGCGATTTCATAATAAACAGCAATGTGCTCGACACGTGACCCAACGATGCGTTTCACAGTGACTTTATTAGTGCATTCTTAAAAGCTCATTAGTAATAAATCACATTAAATAAGAGCTTACCTGTTTATTCTTAATGCCGATCAAAGGATAGCGAACGTTTCAAGTAAATCGTAAAGTTTCATAAACTCGACGAAGTTACGTGTCAAACATTTTAAACTTCACCGTGTCGCCATGTTAAGTCACGAAACGCGCAATTTCAAAACTTCCCAGTTTCAATACTCGTAGATCGACAACGAAATCCGTGCTAAATATAAACGTGGCAACATTTTCTATAAAATCGATTAATATCGGAAACACCTATTATTAATAGAAAAAAAAAAATATATTAAAATTTATATGTCACAGGCAGGTACGATAGCGCGAAAGCAATTAAAGGAAATACCTCGATAAAATGCACACTGGTGGGATTAATAAAATTAACAGATCGACAAAATAAAGAGAATTATTGCTTCGATGAAATTTTTTAAAGATCACCTAATTTCTGTTGAGTATATAGCACAGTGACCACGACGACATCTTCGTAGCGTCTGCCAGTTTATTGTGTTCATCATGGCTTCGACGGGTTAGTGTAAATTTAATGTATATATATATTTTATGATTTTTTTCAGGACTGTATCATGATAAAAACGGTTTAGATCTTTTCAACGTGTTCTCGTTTCTCACGACGACAATGATTCGTTTGGTGTACGCGTAGAAACAGCATAATTACGTTGCGGTTTCGTGGTTGTCACATTTGACGTTTCTCGTCGTGTGTCGCGTGGAAACTTCCGCGAGTTTCTTCGACGTTTCGTCGGTTTAGCGATGGTAATGGTGGAATCGTTTCTTTCCGTAGATTCCTCGGCCTGCGGGACACTTGATTTAAGCAGCCAGGGGCTTAAAAAGCTCTCCCGTTGTCCGTCGGATGCAGACATCAGTACATTGATCTTAGACGACAATGAGCTCCAGCGTCTCGATAATCTTGATTCTTATCACAGAATTTCGAAGGTAACGCATTTAAACGTGGCAACTTAAGCGTACAATTTGTATATTTTCACGCTACAGCGCAGTGTCATATTACCTGTCTCTTGCATTGACATGTTAACAGCAACATTTCCTGCGACCAATGAACCTCACCCACTACTAACAAGTGTAAAATTTCAGCTTTCTATCGTGAGAAACCAATTGTTACGGATGTACGGCGTATCGAAGTTACATAATCTCGTAACTCTGAATTTAGCGAATAATGGTATCTTAACCATAGAAGGCATTAAGGACATGATAAATTTAAGAACTCTTTGCTTAGCTGGCAACAATATCAAGGTATACTTATTCACACACTTTGCTCTTACGGTAGTGGCTCTCCTTTACTGCAACAATGACGTAACTTGAAATTTCATTGACGTGAACACAAATATAAAATGTATATGGGGTGCGGCCGAATAACGTGTTGTAGATGTTATTCAGCCACACCCTGTATAAAAAACCCCTACATTTCATAAATGCTTTTGATGTAAACTTTTTAAAAATAGTGTACTCCAGTATACATTAGAAAATAAATTAATGAAATAGCCATTTTTACGTAAACATTACTGTAGAAATGTGTGCGAGCGTTAAATGAGAATGTTATATTTATACTACCGTGCGTTATTGCTACAAAAATATAACAATTTAGAACACTGTTGCAGTGAATGAGCATTATTGCGGTAGAATGATTATATAAGTTTTTGTTAATGTTACATTAATCTGTATAGTCTATCGAGCATTTACAAACAAACACAAAGTTGGAGCATCTAGATTTGTCTGAGAACAGCATCAGTCATTTTTCAGACATTTCGTATTTGAAAAACTTAAAGGTAATATTCTTTTCGTTTTATAGTAATCGATCTTCTCATTTGTGTTAGTCGGGAGTGTATTAACAACGAATTGTCGTAACATTTTAGGAACTTTTCTTGCATAATAATCGCATTATAACATTGCGGCAGTGTGAACGCTATTTACCCACTTCGATAGAAACATTTACATTGGCGAATAACAACATTACTGATTTGAATGAAATGTCACATTTAGCTAATCTGAAAAATTTGATCCATTTCTCGATTGCCCATAATCCATGCGTCAGTATGGCAGGTAATAGTATGTATCCTTTTTACTACATATATGTTATATATGTTTTACATATCCATCTAGATATTAGAGATGGATTAGTAGCGTACCGAAGACGTTCTTTTACATATAGACAAAAGAGATGTGATATTTTACTATATTCAGTATTATTTTAGAATTACTCTTTCTCATAAAATATCATGCTTGTAGAAAGCTACACACGAAAAGAAAAATGTTTATACTAACAGTAGACTTACAGCTATAGCTTATTCTTCTTAACAAATAGCTAATAGTGGGTTTGACTATCGTCCTTTTGTTATCAATTGGTGTATGAGCTTAATATCGATTGATGGCTATCCTGTTGATCCTATCGAAAGGTAGGTCTTTCTTTCGAAGATACTGTAAGTACTTATAATGCGGTGGTACGTTGGTCTGAACAGTCGAAATTGATTTGAAATTATGGCCACTCAGTTTAAAGGCAGAGTGGCTATATTCTCAGGGACGCGGTAGACAATTCCGTGTTGGTGAACATGCACTGCTTGCTCAATACTTAGCGTCCGTCTGCCCTCTCTCCGGTGAATCGCTCGAAAACGAGACCGACAGGAAGCTTAGGCTGATTCTGAGTAAAGCGCAGCACCATCAGCAGCAATTGAATCAACAAAGCGACGCTGGAAGTGTGCACAGCTTGAGTAGCGTCGGAATGAGTCCTTCACCGGCCACTAGGCGTAGACTTAGTCATATCAGGACAAATTCACCTAGACGTGCCAGTGAGTCCAATTAATCATTTTAAGGTTCTCTTAATTTCTTCTTCGTACGATCAGGAATCAAATTTCTCTCCATTTCGATCTGTAATCGTGGACTAGCAGTGATGTACACTTTCCAGTCGTCATGCACATTATACATGTCCTAGTTACAATGTGTTTTCTCTAGTTGCGCCAATGTTGACATACTATGAAGATAAATGCTTACAGTCACCAAAATTTTATGAAGCAAAGTACTGTGTGTGCCATTCACCTTGTAAAGGTATCCAAAGTCAGAATGAGGATATATCACATACGGCTATAACTGCGTTATACGGACATGTGTACAAATCTGAGACTGCATTACTATGCTAACAAAAAACAGCTCGAGCTAAAAATCATGTCAAACAATTTCTTTGAAATACTGTCTACACACCACGAACGAATTTCACCTTAGATTAATGCACATGTTTCTGTCTCTCATGCCTAGTATGTAGTATGTTTTTACGAATTTCTTTTTTAAGCTTATAGCGCTAACGACTTTGGAGAATGAAAGATAAAACGATGTTATGATAACAATGCTAATTAGAGGATTTGGTTAGCGAATTATTCGTTTGACGATTTGGAAATACATTTCACGTAGTTCACAATTCTTCTATTGTTTCTCTAGCCTTTAGTCGAATATCATTTGCACGCTTCTGCTAGCAGAGCTAGCCCCAAACAACATGAGCATAACAAAACACACCTGTCTACTTAAGAGACAAATTACAAATATAATATTTACATACATATATGTGTATACGTATATAAAATGCATGATAATTAATTAGGTACCTCGAGAAATTCATTAAGAATACGATCTCCAGACAGGATGATAGCTAGTTGTCACACTGACGCCATGGTCTCCTCGTGCCACACTCTGTTGAACGAAGATCACGAGACATTAATGACTCAAAGCTTGGATCCGAATATGCTGTGCAGCACTTTGAACAATAAGATGTTGAACAACCCTGTGTCAAGTATCGAAGGTAGACCACGAGCAAAAGTAAAGTTGTCAATTGTTATCTAGCGTTTATAATAATGACAATTGGTTTGCAGAAACATCTAGTCCTTTGCAGGCTGCGACGAAATTGGTGCCAGTTCCGGAATCTTTAATGAGTCCAGACTTTCGCCCGCCGTCCGGTCTGTCGCGTGTGCTGGCGAAAACACCGCCGAGTAAATTAACATCACCGTGTCAGATCACGATGCCCTGCAAACCCATGACCGACGGAGACGGCAAAGCCATTCCCATAATAAATACGGTGAACCCAATGGCGAAAACGAGTCTCAGCGCTATGAAAGCGAACGCGCTTGTAAAAAGTAACTCCGCGACCAATTGCAACATTGGCAAGCCAAGCATTGCTAAGCCTGTCGTTGCGAATCCTAGTAATAAATGTCCGCATAGCGTGAAGATTAATAACTATGTTCAAAGTAAAACGTTGCCGGGACGACGAAGTACAAAGAATTCGCCAAATCTAGGTAGAAGCATACAAAGGCCGAAAAGCGCTAACGATAAACTTAAAAGTAGTTTAATTAAGAAAACCGGAGACGGGGACGCAGGTAATGCGACCCAGAGCAGCGACGAGGATAGCGAAGTGTGCCAAGCGAAATTGGATAGTATTCGCAACAGGGCCATCCAGAGAAGACAAGAAGACAGTAACAAAGGTGAGGGGTTTTTCAGAGGTGTCGGAGAAATTTTTGGTCGTTGTTACGTCTTCCATTTTTTAAACAGATCAAGATGAAGCCGAGAAAGCAGCGATATGCATCCAAAGGATGTGGCGAGGCTACCATACTAGGAATCTTAATAAAAAAGCAACTAACGTTCTGAAGACTATCGAAATGACGAGGTCGATCAAATATATCCAGTACGATCAGCGTTTCTGTATTATTAGACTGTGGATTTTTCTGCAAAACGAAAACTGTCTGTACTAATTGCCAGATACAGGAGCTACATAGACATTCATTTCTTTTCTTAGTTATTTCACGGAGTTAAAAACAATACAGCAGAATTTATAATTCTTTAAATGTCTTCACTGTTTTGCATTTGATCTACTCGTTTTTGTTATAAATGCACAAAATCCGCAGTCTATATTTTATCAATTGATCAATCACGATGTTGCATGACTCATTGATCTTTTAGAAAACTTTCTACCGACATGGAGGCCACTAGAACAGCCTTAGAGAGCGAGCATAAATTGCAGCTATTACAAATGCAAGCGATTAATGCATTATGGAAAAAAGTTGTTAGTCTTCAGCCTAATAGTAATCGAGAGTCTGCGAATAATGAAAATGAAAATCTAGCACAGAATGCACGTGTTGTAACCAATTTAGCGCGGACATGTAATTTATTGCATACTCAGGTAATATATGAATTACGCGATTGTGGTTTATTTAAACGTTTTCATTAAATAATTTTGACGAAATCGTTTCTCGTGCAGGTTCAACAATTACAAGATTCCATGTCGGAGATAAAACGATGCATGTCGAATATGCAAACGAAGCAAAATCTGATTGACAACGCTGTCGCAACTCAAACTGAGATTTCTGCTGTTCATACACCGGCAGGCGAAGAGAACACGTTTCCTTACACACGAGCGCACAGGCCACAGACATTGCCGATTCATCAAACAATTCACGAAGGCAACGAGAACAAAAGTTTTGCATCGAATCTCATTGACAGCGTGCTAAAGAAAGTCTCCCAGTCCACCGACACAACGGATGATGAGGTCAATACCGATATATTGAACTCCAACGAGAATCCAGAATTAATAAATTCGAACGAACACGCGGACATGTTCAAAAGCTGCGAAGAGATTGGGGATCCGGAGTTTAAGGATGTAGCGTGTAGCGACGCGACGAAAGAGTACGATGTAATCGATAATACCGTCATAAATGGCGAGGTTTGCGAGGAAACATTGTGTAAAGAGTTGCACAGTTTAATCGAGACGGAAATTACGTCGGAAAATGGCCAAAATCTTGACAAGGCGGAGAGCCCCGAAGAACTCGAGATAGAACAAGTTTAATTTACGAAGATTAGTACTCGAGAAAGTGAGGGTGCAAAGTCATAAGTTTGAAATAGAAGTAATGAAAAAGAAATTACGAATTACAGCGAGAACAGTGTTTAACACAGAAGCGAAAAAACGATATCTAACTAAAAATGCTCACTGTACATAAATTACAAAATAGCTTTTATCGTATTCCGACAACAAAGTTTTATGGTTTTAGTCGCATGTATTTCCTACAGTTTGTAATGAAGAAGGATGTGATATACTTTGATCTTGAATAAGTTCGGAGACTTTCCGAGATAAAGAATTAAAAGCCGAACAAATACCAGTCGCATAATTTATAAAAAAAAAAAAGAAGAAGAAAAGTCACACCGCTAAACAGTTTTATCTTGTATCATCGTACATCGTGGTTATTGAAGCAATTTTGAAAAATTTTCCGTCCACATATCTGGCTCCTGAAAATTTCATCGATGTACAAAGTGTGTATTAATAACGTTGCGTATCGTAAAAAAAAAACTTTGCCCCTTCTTAAAATGACGAAAAATGTTATTGTACAGGATGAACAATGCGCTTGGCATCAATACATTCCAATGTCATTCGTCAGTTTCCAGATCGAAATAGCTGTAGAATCATAGAAGTGAATTTTGATATATAAATGCATTCCTTGTAAGTGGCAGAAGAATTTTCAGTTTTGTTAAGATGTTGCCTGAATAACATTTCTATAGGTAATTATTCCATTTATTTTCTTATTTATTTATTTATTTATTTATTTTGCTATTTCTTTAAGAGATGTGAGGTCTAGAGAAAAATGATAGTACTGGAGATGGTAGTTAGTAACAGATTCATTTTTAATCTAGTCACTGCAATAACTCCTATGCTTGTAACTGCTGTAGATAATTAACTAAAACTTGTTACATAGGTATACAGTGTTATTAAAACAAAGAAACAGAATACCTTTCAACGAAAAACAGATAATTAAATTGTTGAAAAGAACCGTGAGTTTTTTAATTATAACAAAAAAAAAAGAGAGAGAGATTGCATTTAGCGACCTTTCGTATGTGCGTAAACTTTACACATCTGTTTTTTATTTGCAGTATTTAGCTATAAAAAGAACTCACGTTCTAGGATTACTACTGTAACGCAACAAACTACGTGTGAGCTCCTACTAAAAATAATACCATAGTATTTATTTTGTGTGGCATGTTTTTGTCATATGTCGCATAAAACATTTTAACACTCAGACTTGTTAAAAACTTGATATAAGTGTTCAATAAATGAGTTGCATACACAGAACATTGGATCACAATTTGTTTCATATTGTTTCTTTTCTTTTTTTGTCTTTGCTGAAATTAGGATTAGTCTTTATTGTTCGTAAATTGTTTTTTAGTTAATGCAATCGGACGAAATGTGAGTCTATCACATATGGATTGTGGGGAAATAATCGCTCTCGTTGGGAATATATTGAAATGAAAAAACGATAAGGATGTTCAAATTATTGAAAAGTAATTACTGTAAATACCTGAGCAATATATTTATCATAACATAGTATACGCAACATTACAAATTTCTTTTACATAAGAAAATATGCGTTTTCACATCGTCTTGAAAATTTTACGTCAATTCATTCGGTCCATAATAAAATATTAATATTAAATGACATATTAAAACATATATCATATATGACAAGTTTAAAAAATACATTAAATATTATTTCTAATTTATACCAAAGTTGCTACTACAAGAAGATGTAAATATAAAAGATTGTTATATACTACTGTGTTGGTTATACCAAACAGTGCAACTTTCTACTCTACCTTGTCTCCAAAAAAACCGGACAATAATAACATGAATGCCCTGTATAATTTTTGTATATTTACAAATCTATTAAAAAATACTTTGGTTTCATTTGAACATTCTTTGACACGATGCTTTCTCAATTACTAGATACGAATTCATCACTTTTTTAACCTTTTCCATTTCCGCTAAAATATCTTTGTTATTAGGAGAGCCTTGCAGTGCTTGTTTCAAATCTTTTAGGCCTAAATCATACTCATTCAACCCCATGTATGCTTGACTTCTACGAAACAATGCTTTACTGTTGTTCTTGTCAATCTGCAGAACCTGTGCGAAAGATCGATGTTAAAAAATAATACAATCACATTCCAATACTCTGTAAAATCTTACTTCTGTGCATAGCTTCAAAGCTTCGCGGTATTTCTTTTTCTTTAATTTAACAGCTGCTAAATTAAGTAGTATGACTATTTTAGTATTAGTCATCGGATCATCAGAAGAGTCTGGTTTGTCCACCATTTTATTCATCCACTTATAGTAACGTAATGCTTTTTTATATTTTCTACCTGCGTCCACATAATTCTTTTTCGAAAAATAATAATTTCCTGAGTCTTTTATCTTCCTGATAACTTCCATAAGCTGCTTGCTCTGTAAGTGTACAAACACTATCAGAAAATTTCCTCCCAAAGGATAAATCTTCTTCCGACGTAATACTCACATCAGTTTTTTCCGTGTCTGTAATATCATCCCAATCCTCGGGCCAAGGACAGAAAACATCCTCGGTACCATCATTTTCCTCCAAACCCCAATCTTGACCTGGTTTGATCTCTCCGCAGTCAGTTATATATATTTTCTAAAGAAAACAAAGAAAACAGAGTTGAACTCATTTGCAACAATTGCTAACAAGTGTACACGTTTCTGCAAGTTGCTCTACGAGAAAACGTTGCAAGTTACTCGCTGGTATATTCAAATTTTTAGAATCATTGAAAGGTAGAAAATTGCATCTTTTTACCTCAGTCGGTACATCCTTCACTGTAGGGACATGAGATACTTCGTGAACAACACCCATGCCTTTTAAAACTTTCCCAAAAACTACATTAGTATTATCTAAATGTATACTGGGTGAAATCGTAATGACAAATTGAGAACTGTTGCTATTGGGAACACCCTTGTTCGCCATACTCAACAATCCTGCAGACGAGTGGGATAGCGTAAAATTTTCATCGTCGAACTGTGGTCCGTATATGCTTTCCCCACTTGTTCCATCGAATTTTATTATGTCTCCACCTTGGATTATAAACTGTGGTAATACTAAGCACACAAATGTCGTATCATAATGTGTATTATCTTTTGTATTACCTTCTTGAAAAATTACTGCAATTTGTTATACCTTTATGGAATACCGATCCTTTGTAGTGCAGTTTTGTCCCATTAATTCCAATACCTCTTTCTCCGGTGCATAGTGCACGGAAATTCTCTGCAGTCTTCGGTACAACATCCTTGTACAGCTCTATCACCACTCTTCCAACTATGTTACAGTAGCGTTTATATGAGCGATAGTATTGAAAAAAATAAATTTCGTGTTAATAATTACAAAACACAATATTTTATGAAGAGAAATTAATTCTGCTCCAAAATGATTGTAACCCTATGTTATTATTTACCTTTCTCAGACTCGATAGCTATATCCAAAAATACGATCGGATTATCTTTATTCTTAGGACCTTGATTCTGTGGTGAATCTTCCATATTTTATTTAGTATATATCCATCTATGAAATTGTTTTCCACAATTTTGTTTGCCTGCTCAACTACTGTAATGAATCATTAATGTGGTGCTGCCCTCTAATATGCGTACACCATTTGAGTGATCTTACAAATCATTCATTTGTAAAAACTATTACACTGTTCAACAGCAACTTGTCGGTAATCAATGGATTGTCATAGATTTTTATACGAACTGTTTAATTTTATCGATTGAAAATGGAATCTGAGTTGTAACCGTTTTAAAAGCGGTTTCCGAAGGAAGAGAGCGAAGTTGTAGTCCGATTTTATCTCGAACCCTCAATTGTCAATTGTTAAAGTAAACTAAAAAATATGCGAGAAAATTAGTGTGATATATGCACTTTGGACTCATTGCTTTGTCAACATTGCTTACGCAAGTTTAAATTTTTATAATCATATAAGAAAATATGCTGTTACATTCGGAGAGCCTAAAGAATCGCTCTATGCAAGAAGTATTGGATTTTATAGTGGAGACAGAAAAAATGTTAAAGCTTAAAATTTTATATTTATTTTAGATTGAATTGTTTAAAAATTACGAAATATAATTCCGTACTAACATCGAAGCTCATAAGATTTGACTGGTTATGAGAAGGCAACAAAGTTCAAATTTATTCGACAATATTATTTACAGCTTTAAATGATTAATTTAAAAAATAGAATATTATGAACTAATACGAATAGTTCTTTGTTTTGCATAAAAATTATTTAAAGTGAAAAAAAAACGTCAAGGTCCCACCGAGATTTGAACTCGGATCGCTGGATTCAGAGTCCAGAGTGCTAACCATTACACCATGGGACCTCTCAAGAAATCGTTTTATCAATATTGTATTTAACGTAAAAAACCTATAAGAAAAAATTATACAATCTTATCTTGATTAGTGTAAAAATATCAGAACTAAAACGCTATATTAGCATTGTTGCTTATATCGTGTACGGACATTGTCCTTTGATTTCTTGCCACTAACGGCGATCATAGAAAAAGGTAGCGAATAAAAAAGTGCATCAACACTAATTCAACGGCAAAACTTTTTCAGTTTTAATTATTTTTTCATAAAACTTTTACTGACATATTTTTCACATTTTTATGATTAAAATGACATGAAACGACTTTTTAAAATTTTTATTAGACCCACATAAAAAAGTTGGAAAAAATTTTTTTACGCGCCGTCTAGGAAAGTTAATCCTTCCAACTTCTCAGAAAAACTTAGATCATTTGGTGTAATTTTTAAAAAGTATTTCTGTTCTATAGTGAAACATTAGCGTAGTCCGTAAAATTACGGAAATTATGGACAACTTTAAACTTTCAACTGTGACGACTAGTCGCTCGACCTTGTAGTCCATTTAAGTTAATTGTGACAGGAATAATACATTAACACACAGGTATAGATAAAAACGTAAGACATACTAATGTTTTTGTATTGTTGTAATAAGTATATAACAATGAAGGTTTTGATAGTATAACATATAATGTATATCGCTTTGCATTACTTTCTTAAATACATTTATATGTGTTTGTACATATACACATATATACATACACATACACACACACATATATATATAGAGATATATGTATATATTTTTGTATGATTAACTTATACCATTAAATTTAGTAAGAATTTTCTCTTTATCGTAATATACAAACAAGCGATTCGGATTATCAATACACAGATCATGTATAATCAAAATTCTAAAAGCTTATCTAACGCTAGAGTGTATTACACAATATCACTATTAGAACTTTTACACTTTGATACCTGTCTGGAAACAGTGTTTATACGCTCTTCGTTTTATTTTTCCTTCAAAATAAATTTTTGTACTTGTAACATCAATTTTATAAGTAATGAACTTACATACGTGTCTCGTATGTAAAGAAGCGATTCAAGTTTAATCGAAACAATGAACAAATTAACAATAGTCCTTATCAAAGAATCACCGACGCTATTTGAGCAATTAAAATTTACATTTTATATGATGTTTATGTGATGATAACACATAAAACGATGTGCAAAAATCATTTTTCTTGA
Source organism: Halictus ligatus (assembly GCA_028454255.1). Classification (NCBI taxonomy): domain Eukaryota; kingdom Metazoa; phylum Arthropoda; class Insecta; order Hymenoptera; family Halictidae; genus Halictus; species Halictus ligatus. Next base: position 1,967,141 of record CM052131.1, read on the forward strand.
TCGTCATTTTACTCTTGTCTCGTTTATTTGGTTTTACAATTACGTGAATTTGGCAAATAGATTCAATAATTTCATTAACTTCGTTTTCTAGTAATCGAATAATATGATAGCCAATATAAAGTATTATTTTCGAAGGGTGTGGTTATATATTGTACAAATACAACCCCAAATAGAAATACTGTTTCTTCTAAAGCCAAGTTAGATAAAGGTGCAGATTTAATGGCTTAATAAAAGAAGAGCAAGCGTTCCTGAGCGCTTCCAGGCAACAGTCTCCAACCACGTTTAATGTTTAAATATTGAATAATTGCTCGTGCACAAATCAATACCCCTGTAATTTAAAATACGTTATTATTATTTTTATAAGATCAATATTTTTAGTATTCATTAACACTATATCAAAAAATACAAACCAAATCCCATTATCAACCACCACAGCCATGAATTTTCATGAGAAGCAAGGTCGGTGGAATGTTTCACAATCAATGTCCATTTTGTCAATGACAAGCCAAAACCAGACAGTGCTCCGTATCGTGATGCGATCGTGTGACAGAAGCACATCAATAGTAAAAATCCAATCCAATTGAATAAAAATGCAACTGTAACAAGTAAGGAACAATTTATTTGAGACAGTGTCTGCCGAGGTGAACGGACATAATAACTTACCCAAAAATGCTGTAAAGAACATAAAATCGGTACCAAGCAAGCCACTTTCTGGATCTCCTTCTGCAGCGTCAGTGTCTATAGCAAGGATTGTTAATGGTTGCTGTGGTGCTCTAATGTTTCCGGGCTACGAGAAGAACATAAAACAATGCATTTTGAATCCTATTCGATCCTATTCGATCCTACGGATACGATCATATTGGAGTACCATGTGTATCTGAGGATGAGGTTCTCCCTGTAAAGTTTTCTCGCGCTGCACTTCCTCGTAACTAGGCAATTTGGTAGCTACTTCGTAAGGAGGCGGAGCTGAGAAATCTGCTTTGGGCGGAGGTATTTCTTCCCCGTCAGCCTACAATAATAATCAATGAACAACAACCTACCCTGTGCAACTATATATCCGTAACGCTTAATAAAAAATCAGTCGTACCATTCTACATTCGTTTGAAGTTTGTGCTGCAGCAATGTTTCCCGAATGACTCAGTATGTCATTCTGCATAACAGATAAAGACACAGTTAAAGTAGGTATCTCATTTTGATGGGACGGTTCCCCATTGGAATCATTGTTTGTTTGTGGAGGCTGAAATCGAATGACAAATACTTATTTAGAGGATCGGTCGCTGGCAAAAGGGGGTGAAACAGTTTGATAAGGATGCGTTTATCAGCGATCAGCAGGGGGAACAGAAATTTGACTTATACAACGCTCGGGTGATTAAAACGATGCGACGAAGTGAAACAATGTTTTATTTAATTTCCACGGATAAGATCGCATTTAAACGAACAATCGACAATCGGCTGGAACAATGTTTCCTCGTGACCTGTTCGTGAATGCCTGTGTACGGTTTGCGTCATAATACATGATAATATTATTTAGCCCGTGTAATAGACGTTTATCAAACAAAAGATGCTCGGCAGTCGACAACCAATTGTAAACCAATCAGTAGTCTTCAAAATATCATATACGGAAATTATGCGTCGTGATCGGTGCTTTGTGCGAAACATACCATATTGTAACGAATATTATTATCCATTGCTCGCACGGAATACTGTGAAAACTACTGTGGAAAATGCTGTATTTATCCGTAACGTTGCTTTCTAAGCCAGCAATAGTTCTTACAATCGATGGCTGACAGCTGGCTAGGCTGTACCGTCGTGACGGCAGACTTTTACCGATTCTCACGTCTATTATTTCTATCAACCCATTCATATCTATAATTAGCAAACAATAATACCAACGCATTGACACATCGAATTCGATATTTCTCGTGTTACAATTTACACGTTTCGATTAAACTTAGTATAATACAAGGATCATACTGTAAGATAAATACCGATTGGCCGGCACCGATTTGTCGTTGAAAACCAGCCCGTAGGACGGGAGTTTAACGAACCGGAATCTTCCTATACCGGAAACGGAAGATTTATAATTAATGATTCAGAAATGTCACGATTTGTATAAAACACGGTACAATTTAATCAAATAGTTAACGCACGTATTTATTAAGGCTCGTCGGTTGAAACGTTAAAAATGTAAACGACGAAAAGGGGCGCTCGCTTGACTTGCGCGTTTTGGTGGGGGTAATTTGGATCACGTCGTCATGCACAAACGACGCTCTACTCGTCAGTCAGTCGCTTGCCGATCGTGACAGAAGACGGAGTGTTTTAATAATGTCGGAAGTCTTCAAACTGGGTGATCTAGTATGGTGCGTACTTGCAATGTGTTGATTATCGAATGTTTCTCATAGAAGTAGCGGGATCGGTAATCCAGTGGCTACTAATCGATTGTTTTGTGGATTTTCAGGGCGAAGATGAAGGGATTTTCGCCTTGGCCTGGCCGGGTAAGTGCGAGTTCGACTGCTAACGGTTCCGCGTTAACTATACTTTGCCTCGGCTGTACGCGCCACGAAGTCAAACGCGGCCATCGCATTTGGCGGGAACGTGCACCCCCGCGGCTCGCCGTCATTTCTTTTTCGAATCGCGCGAGTTCGCGAGTCTCGTTCACGTTTAGTTAATCGACGCCACGGTTCGCCCGCATTGCATATCTCCCGCCACACCCGACCTTCGAATTCAAATTGGCGCGCAGGCCACGAAAATATAACCTAAATCGCGCTCCGCGATTTCATAACTTTTGCCACGATGTTCCGGGACCGACCGAAACTTTCGTGTTTACATTACGTATTCTCGACGGCTGACGAACTATCCTACCATTTTTTTCATTTCGTTTTCGAGACCCGACATGCAGACGTTTAATGTTGTCCAAGCACTCGGGAACGAACAGTCGTTGGAACACAGGCATAGTTCGCGCGGTAACTACGAATTATTTGTACGAATAAGTTCGGATCGAATATTTCGATCTGATCACATCGTTTTATTTCGCGTGGCGAGGCAGATACCGAAAATATCAACACTTTGATTGTTATTTGAATTTGAAGCTTATAAAAGTTGTGTAATTTTCGAGATGTGAAAAAGTCGTGCTTGTTTTACGAAAAGTATTTTGCGCGAGACGGTAATTTCGAACACGAACCACGTAAATTACGAGATGTTCGTTTCATTATTTTTCCGAGAGTATTGTTGCTTCTTCGTTTAAATTTTTTCTTTTTTCTATATTAAGTAACATACCCCGAACTAAAATATTAACTTACCCCCGTGGCATCTTAAGGTGTCAAATCCTTCAAAGGACTTAAAGAAACCGACGAATACTAAGAAGGGGCCAGTTCAATGCATATTCTTCTTTGGGACAAATAATTAGTAAGTTTGAATAATGTATTATCAGCTTAAATTTTCCGTTGCCACTGAAACTTACCATAATATTTCTTATAGCGCATGGATCGAGGAGTCCAATATAAAACCATATCTCGAATATAAAGAAACTCTTATAAAATCTAGCAAGGCCGGTGCGTTCAGAGACGCGGTCGAGGCAATAGAAGAGTTCATTGCAAACGGGGAGGTAAGTTGTTTAACGAACAGGATACCACGAACTTTATATACGTTTACCTAACTGTTATGAAAGAGAACGTTCTGAAAATAAAATCTGCTGTTTTATACTTGTATCGTAGCGCTTTGAATGATATTTCTAAGCTGATGATTTTTCAGCGAATTGTAATAAATTTTACTATGCAGTAATGTTATTTGCTTTAGGTGTTTGAGGATGGCTTAGATCCTGACTCCTTGTTTGACAGACTTAAGGAAGAGAGTATGTCTAAGGAGAAGAGCGTAGTAAAGACCCCTAAGCCTCGTAAGGTTAGGTTCATATTATAAATCACAGTTTTGTCGTTATTGTTTACAACGGTAAACTAGATTAATCGTGCGCAGCTATACGGACGGTACAAAGTAATTATGAAATCGTTGATTCAGGAGACACCGAAAGCTAAGAGATTAGACAGCAGTGCGAGCGATGCTCGCCGTCCAGCCAAAAAACAGCGCAGAGAATCGAGTACAAGTAACAGTAATAGAGTAGGCAGCATCAGCCCGGCGATGAACCATTCGACGCCGCTTAGAAAATCAGGATCGTCGCTTCTTAATAGGCCTGCAAATATTGCGAGACCTGTAAGTACATTTTAAATATTATTTAATTATTTTAGCAGATAGAATAATCCTTTTTGTTTATCAGTGTTGTACAATAAATAATAAAGCAATATCATTTGTACCACCAGCCATATAATATTCTTTGTTATTGTAATACTTTCTTGTCCCGAGTTCTTTAACTTTGTTCTTTCGACTAGAAAATATATTTGTTAATTTTCGTTCGAAAACAAAAATTTTTCTCTCTCTCCGTACGAGCAAATAAATAGCATCACATTCTCCTGGATTTTTTTCTGTTCTAAAATTACAATTTTTCTGTTATAACTTCTAATATGTTATGACTATCATCACGTGGATGAACATAGCCGCAGATCTCGATGATATAAAAACAGTAATTAAAGTACTCACACAGGATTAATTTATAACTACATATTCGAACGCTATTTTCTTTTAAATTAATTGCGATTTAATAGTGCAAATTATTTGATGTATATCCAATATATTTTT
>CM052131.1:1973444-1985562 GCA_028454255.1 Halictus ligatus
ACTGAACTTTCTCGAAGACAAGGGGGTTAAAGCAGAGAGAATATATTTCTTCTTTTCGACGAATTTCCAAAATTGACGAATCGGCAAAAAAAGGGTGGGGGTGGGGGTTGCACCACTCGATTTTCCAGAACCACCGGTGTACCTGGGCTCCGCCATTGTTCCGTCTCGTTTTAATCACAGAGAGATAAAGCGCCGCCAGATCGGCGCAGATAATGCAAAACGAACGAGCCGAGTCCTCCCTGCCGTATGAAAGTTGAAAGATTATCTGAGCGAGTTAGGCTATCGTCGGCCGGAACGGAACGGAACAGAACGCGAACCCGCTCGCGTTTCTTCCAACCACCGTTTCAACCGCTACGGGAACATAAGTCTCCATTTTCTGTTTCTCTCGAACCATCCAGAATCTTCCGGAAGTCTTGCAATACTCATCCAACGACAGCAGCGGCAGCTGTAGAGCGTACGCGCGGACACACGCACACACTCGTCTAGATCAAGGAGTGGGGAGAATCGTCGCGCACTCGATGGCTTAGGCTGTCTAAACGATATAAATTGCGGAGTCATTATCGTACCTTCGCGACGCCGATTACCGCGATTAGAATATTCTTCCATTTGAATGGGGACTCATGCTGAATTTTCCCTCGCGAGAGAGAAGAACCGGCTTCGGTTAGTTTAGTTTCGTTCCCTATCGTTCGCATAAACAAGTTAATCCCGGAAGACTAGGCGAACGAAGCGTGTCTAGAAATTGAAAAGAAAGAGATTCTATCTTAGAGTCGAATGCCGATCGAGATTTCTCGGAACGATCCTTCTATGTCGACGATGATCTGTTTCTCTGATCTTCAAAGATTGATCAAGATTCTCAGGTTCGACCGTATTAGCTGGATGATGTCGTTGGACGCGTGGTGCGTTTAAGTACGGTTACGCTTGCTCGGGATTACGTGTCACGACGTGTGTGTGTCTCTTTTTTAAATAATTATATGTATATATATATATTTCTATCGTTCGAACAAGTTCCATTTTTGCTAGACAGGAAACAGGTTTGAAAGCGTGTGTGTCTCTCTAGGCTGCCCGCCCGGGATCAGAGGATCCAAGCGTATCCCCCCGAAGGTCGACAGCGTGTTCGCGAAAAAGAAAGCGCAGAGAAAAAAGTTGGATCGAACGCAAAAGCGACGACGGGGACCACCACCGCCGTATTTGTTTCACGCTCGATAGATCTCGGCGGTGTCGGCGAGAGGTCGGGGGGCATCGATCGATCGATCAGTCGGGTTTTTGGTAAATAGTGTTCACGACGAGACGCGCGTGCGCTCTCCGGTATTAGTTTTCAGTCTTGCGCTTGCTATTTCTCCCGTTTCACAAACGTTTCTTTCCTCGCGTCCTTGAAAAAATTGACAACTAGGCGGAAATCGGTGCTCGAGTTAATTACCTTCGGCGAACGTTGGCTCTCGTTATTTGGCAGTAACGCTACATCCTCTCGCTCATTTGTTTCGCATCTCTCTCTCTCACACACATACACTCGTTCTACCGCAATCAGTAAAAGCCGTTTTTGATCATCCGTGGATCTTTCGCGCGCGATAAGCTCTCGACGCTCTCGGTTTTGTCGGATCTGAAGGTCGTCGTTCGCACACGCACTCTTCGTTAATGGAAACCATCGATCATCGCGTATACAACAGAGACTCGTTTTTCAGGGGTTGCGCGGACAGGTTTCAAGGTCGTGTTCGATGATCGAGCGGACCCCCCGGAGTCCTTGGAAACTGTCCGCGAATTCTTTCGGTCTTGGAGAATACACACACGCACACGCACATACATACACACTTCACCGGATGTCTTCGGCGACGTTCTCCTGGAATCATCTCTCTCTCTCTCTCTCTTTCCTCGATACGTCCACACTTACCGGATGTGTAGAGGCACTTCTGTGTTTTCACGCGTGTTTCGTTTCGATCCAGCCTTGGCAGTACGAATCCCTAGATCTACGATCGGTTTCGAATTCCGAAACAATTTCTCTCTCTTGTCCTTTAACAGTCTTCTTACTCTCTCTCTCTCTCTCACACACACATACACACACACACACACAGCCATGATCGTCCTCATCGTTCAGAGCTTGGTCTCGCGCGGTAGATCCGGCATGCTTGTGCTAGGCGCGAGAAGATCGAGCGCTTCCGCGGGCGGTTCCTTAGGCTGTCCTCCAGGTATCAGGTCGGTGCTCAGGCCCCTGAAGACGGGCTTGACGTGATCCGCGTCCCGGTAGATCGACAAAGCGCTGCCGTCCTCGTCGATGCTGTGCAGCATCAGAGGATGCGGCACCATGCCGTTCAACAGAGGCGGCGGCGGACCGGGGTCCTCGATGTAGTTGATGTGGATCCCCTCGAGGATGTTGCCGCAACCGTGCGGGCTCGCCGAGGAGAGCTCGGTCGGCGTGTAGTACTCGCTGTTGACGTCCTCGAGGCTGGCGCCGTTCGCCAGGTCGATGATCTTCGCCTTGAAGTAGGTGTCGACCCTGACCGAGGAGCCGTCGTCCTTCGCGTCGAACACCATCGAGTCGCTCTTGCCGCAGCTGCCGCTGCGACAGTTGTCGAAGTAGAAGCTCGGCAGGTTCTCGAGCACCTTGTTCAAGGTCTGCTGCTGGTACTTGTAGCTCTCGCGCAGCCGGAGCACCTGGTGCGCGCTGAACTTCCGGATCTTGTTCCGCTGGAAGACGTAGTTCTCGCGCACCCAGTTCAGCTGGCTGGTCGAGTAGTCCCGCGCCTTTCTCACCTGTTTGCCAGACAGAAACAACTACTCTTTCAACCGCTCCTGAACGTGGAGAATCTTTGAACCGGGGGGTTAGTTCTAGAGGGTTCATCCCCGTGGAGAAGAAGAGAACAGAGGGTTTTCGGTGTTTGTTGGGTTCTACTCGGAAACGTTGCGAGATTCTCTAGTCTTTCGTCGATTCTCCGTGCAAACGACTTTTGCGTCGATTGAACGTACTCTACTCGTTTCCCTGCGTTCGATTAGAGAGAGAGAGAGGCGCTGTTCGGCGAACCTCGTCGACGGGGGCAAAGTTATACGAGAGATTAGCTGGCGACCACGTTTCGATTAGAGCGGAGTGGGGAGAAAGGTTTATCGTTCGTCCCGTGGCCCGATGATCGTTCTCGATATGATCCGCTGTCGATCGCTGCGTCACTGTCCTCTCGACCAACAACGGACAATGCGTGACCGGGAAAGATGCGGTTTTACGTCCAGCGGAACAGAGGCTGTATCGGGCGACACACAGGTTGAACGCCAGGGATAGTAGTATTTTTTTAGTTTGTTAGGAGATCTTCCGAGATGCGAACGAACGTCTGTGTAGGGATTTATCGATTTACCTGATCGTAATACTGATCTCTGAGGGCCGTCAGATGACTGGTGCCATAGTCCCTTATGTCCCTGATATGCCTCATCTGACCTTCGTAGTTGTCGCGTATCCACTCGACCTGCTGGGCGCAGTTCTCTTTGATCCGGTGCACTTGCTGCGTGTAGTTCTCGCGCAGCTTCTCCAGCTGCTGGCTCTTGTACTGCTCGATGCTGTCGAGCATCTGGTAGATCTGTTTAGCCCGGGGCGTGGAGCCGACGTGTCTGCAGCATGAACACCAGTTGAGGCAGCCGCACCTGTAACGAGGAGAGGAGAAGAGTCCTATCATTGGTCGCTGTTCGATTAAAAACAGTTTGTTCACGAGATGATGCAGAGGAAAGAGTTTTGCGAAAGGAAGAAAGAAAGAAAGAGGATGCGCTCACCTGACAAGAAGGTAGCGCAGCAGCTGTACCAGAAGCGTTAAGAGCAGAAAAGCGGTGGCGCACGCGGCGCCCACCAGGATGCTGAGGATCTTGATTTTGTTTAGCGTGATCGGATTCATCTGCAAACTAACATAGGTGGTCGCGTTGGCGATCGGATTGCCAGCGAAACACTTGTATTGTCCAACATCCTGCCTGAGCAACGTGGCGATGTACAAAGATCCATTCTCGAGGACGCGAACGCGACCATCGTCAACGAACGGCACGCTTTGTTCCCAGCCGTGTACCGGAGGATGTTCGACAAAAGCGTCGGGAAAAGCTGGATCTGGGTTCCAGTGGAGTACCTGCAGCTTCGGCGTGACCCACGTCAAGGACGGCGTGGGATTGCCGTTGAACTCGCACTCGAGCAGCACCGGGTGCAACAATAGGTGCTGCTGCGCGGCCGTCTTGTACGCGAGGACCGGCGCGGTGCAGTTCAAGTAACGGAGGGTGTCGAACATGCCGGCGTCGAACACGTCGTCGTCGCCGCCGCAACGGAAACCGCTGCGGAACGCGGTCCGCAGGTGTTCCTTGCTCTCGGCCCATTTGACGAACCAGAACATGCGACAGTCGCAGGCCCACGGGTTACCGTGCAGCTGGAGCTCGGTCAACGAGGACAGCTGCGCGACGTTCGCCGGGAGGAAGGTCAGATTGCTGTCACGGAGATCGATCTTGCGTAGGGCGGGCGTGCGATCGAGGGCACGACGCGAGATCTCGCGCAGCGGGCTGCCGCTGATCTCGAGGGTCTGCAGCTCGTCCAGTCCTTTGAGGTCGTCGTTCCGGAGGATCTCGATCTTGGCGCCGGAGAGCAACAGCGTGTGCAGCCTCTTGACCGGTCGCCAGACGCCGTCCGGAAGCACGGTGATCGGCAGATGCTTCAGGTTCAACCACCTGAGGTTCGACAGGCTGTGAAAGGTAGCGCCGGACAAACGGCCGATCGGATTGCCCTCGAGATCCAAACGTTGCAGCGACAATAGGTCGTTGAACAGGACACGCGGTACCGTCTCTATCTCGTTGTTCGCCAGCTCCAGTATCTTGAGCTGCGTCAGCCCCGAGAACAAACGGGGCGGAAGTTTGGTGAGTCGGTTGCCGGACAGGTTCAGCTCCTGGAGCCGCTTGTTCGGCCGGAACGTGTGGTCCGGCAACGAGACCAACAGATTGCTGGACAAGTCCAGCCGGGCGAGCCCCTTCGACGGGGCGAACGTCTGATAGGGAAGCACCGACAGCCGATTACGCGACAGATCGACCACCTCGAGGCTGTCCAGGTTGTGGAACAACGATCGAGGGATCACGGTCAGCCGGTTGCCGGTCAGGTTCAGGTACTGAAGTTGGCGCAACGGATGGAAGACGTCCGACGGCAGTTCCGCCAGCCTATTGTCACCTAGGTTCACCAGCTCGAGGAACGTTGCGGCGCGAAACACGCCCCACTCGAGCCGCTCGATCCCGCTCGATATCCACGCGAGGCTCTTCAACCGCGTCGAAGATTCGAGAGCGGCCGCCGGTATCGTGCTGGCGCGAACGTTCCTGAACGCGACGTTCTCGACCTGCCGCGGCAAACCGAGCCCTAGGAAGCTTCGATCCTTGCATAATAAACTCCGGACGTTGTCGACGCACTCGCAACCCGTCGCACATTCCGCCGCCGGCTCTGCGGAGGACGTCGTCGACTCCAACGAGGACTGCGGCGGAGGATGATACTGCGTGTCCGCGACGTAACCGCGTACCGTAACCAGCAGAACAACGATTAACCACCACCACGGATCCCACGCCGAAACCCGCTCCCTCATCCCTATGAGCTGTTACGCGACGATTTTCACGCATGCAACCAACAACTCCCATGTCCTGATCACTGGTGATCCTCGCGAGCGATCCTAGATTGCAAGCTCGATGTTCTTCTTCTTCTTCACAATTTAGTCGTACACTTTCACTCTCGCACACGCACGGGGCTCGTCCTCGCGACCCAGCAGGGAACAGACAGACAGGCTACTACGTGTATATCCTTGGACCGGTCGCGTCCTTTCGCGTCACCACGTGGTCACCAACATCGGGAGCCCGTGGCTCTACAAAACAGATCGATCGATTTTCCAGAGGAACCAAAATACAAGAAAGAAAGAAAAAGAAAAACAAACAAACCAGAAAAAGGAGCACACAGGGGGGAGCAACAACCCTCTCCTCGGTTGCTGTCTACCTACCGAGGATCAAAGAGAGGCGCCGATACGGCGCGTCTTTGCACGTACGTTCTCTCTATTATGTGCGGGGCTCTGCGTGTATGTGAGATATCGTGTTTGTCCGTGTCTCTCTCTCTCTCTCTCTCTGTCTCTCTCGGCCGCGAACAATGGCGACACACCGTGTGTCTCTGTGTGTGTCACTCCTCTGTCGTCGTGCGGCTCTTTTCCGTTGTCTTTTCGTCGTTTAACCGTTCGCGAGAAATCCGACGACCCAGTGTCTCACGGACGCACCGAGGTTGCCGATGATGGTCTCTTCGCTGATGGCGGCGGCGGTGCTGCTGTGCCCGTGTCGAGCCGGTAACATAATTGTGCGCGCTCTAACGGAACGACCGCGGTGCAAGAGTCCCGAATATACTAGTTTTGGACGGGACGACGATCGGGAGGAGGACGATGTCTCTCTTCGTGGTCGAGACGCAACGGCAGCGGCGACGATCAAAAGCTACTGGCCGCGTGAATGAACAGAGAGGCCGCACGCTGGCCACGCATGCACGCCGAAGGACCACACGCTCTCTCTCACTCTCTCTCTCTCATGCATGCACACAGAGGCACATTCTCGCAAACTACGCCGACCAGCAGAGAGGCCTGTGTTGTGTCGCTGCCTCGTTTCTCGCTAATCCTCTCGGTGTCTTATCTCGCGGTCCTCTTTCTCTTTTGTCCTTTACCGAGCTCTCTCTCTCTCTCTCTCTCTCTTTCTGTCGCCCCGGTGCGTTCTCTCTCTCTCTCTCTCTCTCTGTACGTGTGTATGCCGCAGCGCGACCAGTAACGTTTAGTCTCGTTCCGCGTGTCACATGACACACTCGGGCATCGCGACACGACCAGCGTCGTCCGTCGCGTGTCAAAGGCAAAAACTGACTGCTAGAGAGGAGCACCGCCGACTCTCGCCTCTCCTCGTGGTTGCTGGCGAGAGCAGCGGCGATGCGCGGAAACGTGGCAACGTCGCACCGAACGACGAGGTAGCCGCGCCGACGCAAAACGACGTCGTTGCCGACTGCCTGCCTGCCTGCCTGCCTGCCGCCTGTGCCTGTTTAGCCTGTCTGTCTTGCCTGCTGTTCTGTTGGCACGGCCTGGCCTGCCTGCATGCTTCGCCTAACTGGCTGCACCTCGCAACGCGAGCGAGAGGAGGGGGAGAGAGGGAGAGCCACGGACCATCGGAGAGCCCTACGCGCAGCGCGCTGCTCGATGGAAACCCGTTTTTCATTGCTGAAATGCAATTTTTCCTCTCCGTCTCTCTTGTCCTCGACGAATTTTCGGTACACCGTCAAGTTTGACTCGAGCCACAAGAACGCGCATAAAATTAACAATTCTGTCTTTACCCGTTCCGATAAACTGTATGTCGTAAATTGTTATATTGAAAATCCGTTCTAAATCCGGGGACAGCCGGTATATTGTCCGGGAACCTTTCAATTTTTAAAGCCTAAACCTTGCAATTTTTCCTCTCTGTCTCTCTTGTCCTCGAGAAATTTTCGGTACACCGTCAAGTTTGACTCGAGCCACAAGAACGCGCATAAAATTAACAATTCTGTCTTTACCCGTTCCGATAAACTGTATGTCGTAAATTGTTATATTGAAAATCCGTTCTAAATCCGGGGACAACCGGTATATTGTCCGGGAACCTTTCAATTTTTAAAGCCTAAACCTTGCAATTTTTCCTCTCTGTCTCTCTTGTCCTTGACGAATTTTCGGTACACCGTCGAGTCCACAAGAACACGCATAAAATTAACAATTCTGTCTTTACCCGTTCTGTATTCACATTCGGATGAACTGTATGTCGTAAATTGTTATATTGAAAATCCGTTCTAAATCCGGGGACACCCGGTATATTGTCCGGGAACCTTCCGGCACCCATTGCACTCTGCCGACCGGTCGAATCAGGATACCTAGGATCTTTACGATCCCGTTGTCCTGTCCATTGACTGCTTTTGCCGATCTTCGAGAGTCCCTTCCCCCATTCTCTCTCTCTCTCTCTCTCTCTCTCTCTCTCTCTCTCTCGCTTCGTTTTGTCGGTCTCGTCTGACTGTTTCGTTATCTCGCGACGAGTAGGTGTGAGAAAGCTATGCCGGATCTGGGATCGCGATCCAGGACGGATGCGAACGTCCGGGGACGTTCATGCTCGTTTCGAAAAAGAAAGAAAAATGATAACCGTACTGCGAATTTTATTTTATTTGCATTATTTACATTTTGCGAAAAATGTTAACCGCAAGGCCGCCGGGAGCTGCATGTACGCGGTATTTTTGTTTTGTTGAACATTTTAACGAGTTGAATACAGACTTAACTAGGAGATCCAGTTTTAATGTAAACACTAGATCAACGATAATCTAGATTTAATACGTTATTTGCCGATGATCGCTGTGATTTATCTCGGTAAATCTTTTCCAGTGGCATACAAATTTCGACGAGCAATTAATAAGTCATACCTCGTGTGATCAAATAATTTCTTTAAAAATTGCTGGTTCAGAGGAAACTTCGAAGCTTGGTTTTTCGACGAGCAATTAATGAGTCGTACCTCGAGATGCGTGATCAAATAATTTCTTTAAAAATTGCTGGTTCAGAGGAAACTTCGAACCTTGGTTTTCCGACGAGCAATTAATGAGTCGTACCTCGAGATGCGTGATCAAATAATTTCTTTAAGAATTGCTGGTTCAGAGGAAACTTCGAACCTTGGTTTTCCGACGCAGTATGATAATTCAGAAGTCTGCATCAGGTTCCTGCTGCGTTAAAATCCGGTGCTAGGTGTTTTCGCTATTTTCGGCGTCTAACAAAATTCGTTTGATCCGTCTGAGATTCTGGGATTCCGAGCCGTGATATCCGCTGACAGCTGGCTACAGTTCCTGATTTAGTGTTCGACCGGAAACTGGCGGTTTCTTGCGCGCGGTGACCTTGGCAGAGTGACTCGTGTTCGAAGATTGATCGGAAACAAAGATTTCCAAAGGTTCGTTGGCTATCGATTTAATACCGTGCTAGATGTAATTCGGATAGCGTCTAAAATAAGAGCACGGAGCTCGTATGTGTTTCTTTTGCGCACCGTACAATTATCTTGCAAATGGTGAACGTTTACTATAGAAAACTAAAGAATGCTGAGAAAGCAGCAAACTGTTTTTCCTCAATTTCCACGACTGAGATTTCGACATCCGGTTCTGTAAACGTCAATGAAAATTTCGCGAGAAAATAATTCGCAACGACTCCCGTGGTGGATCAATATTCTTGCCAACGGGGCACGTATAATAAATTCTATGTTTATAAAACAAAGCAACCTTGACTTGAATTCGCGTAAGTTCAGGATGATCGGCTTCGGCGATCAGATGCTTGATGCGATAAAGCCTACTTCCGACTTATCTGTATTAACTTTTCGATTGTTATAAGCAACACGGGCAACACCTCCGTTTATGTAATCGCTCGCGGTGCGGATTTCAGTAGGCGGGAAAAGAAAATGATTGTGCGCGGCCCGTGACGTCGGCTGCGTTAGATGAAAAAGCAGGATGCCTAAAAATAAATGATGTATCGCAGTTGCAAGTCATTGATACGCGCGCCTAGAAACCCCTCCGGCGCTGAACGGCCGGGAGTCACACTCGATACTGAATTCATAACTTCCGAGCAATTCTGCTGGGCGGGCTCTATCTCTCTCTCTCTCTCTCTCGTATGCGTGTCAATTGTTCCCGAGCGATTCTTTAAAAACAATTGCGCTAGTTGAACCGTTTGTCAGGCTGCAGATCTCGCGGCGTTCGCAAATATTTAACAGTAAACCCCCTTACCCGCCGGTCAACTGACCTTTATACTTTCAACTTTACACTTTACGCCCTCGCCGCGTTTGCGAATTTTTAAATCGCTCCTCCTTATCTAGATAGCTGATTTTATGCATTTACGACGGACCCGAGTTCGAAATAGTAAGCACGTCGGAAAAACGTGCTTACTGTAAAAATACTGTTGTGTTATTTTCAACCTGTTAAACATATTAAGAAAGAAAATAAATTTCTATTTCGCTCGTGTGTTGCAGTTCGAGCAGAGAATTTTTATTTTCTTTTTCAGAGTGAACGGTATCGATTGTACAAATGTACGTTTCACAATGAATTGACAATTATGCATCATAAGTATTGAAATTATAAAGACGAATCGTATTTACACATCTGTTCATCGGACTGAGAGTTTTTATGCGAAATAAAAATTGTCGGGATAGATATTTATTTTCTCAATCATTTCAACGAGTCGGGAATGTTTTTACTATTTTGCATTTGACGTAAATCGCTCCTTATTGGGATTTCCAATTTTCATCGGAGAAGTGCACGAAGTTAATTATACACCTGTTCGCCATATTCACTTTTTACCACTATGTCAATGCGAAAAAAGGAAAATAAATTCATCGGATTCAGAAAATTAGAATAAATACAGTCCCCTGTCATCATTCCAATGCGATACACATCGCATGAATTGCTCTGTAAACATAGTGTTAACACTAGAGTATTTTACATTACTCTATAAAAATAAGAGGAATATGTCCATCCAAGTTTTCAGCCACTTTTAAAATAATATATACCAAAGGAAATAAGTTTGTTGAGTAATTCCACGTAGACTTCACAATCTCAATAATCGTAAATTAACCCTTTCGAGTGGTGACTCTGAAGCACCACTAGAAGTTGTTGTGGAATTATGTCAAAGAAATTACAAAAATATTACAAAATTTGTATTTAATGGATTACCAAACATTTCAATATTATATGTAGAAATCGGATCGAGTTTCGTATGAATAAATTGAAAATATTAAAGAAGAATTTAGAGAAAAATTTAGTCCTAGTTTGAAAACAACGCCGAGTGCAAAGGGTTAAAAATATTAGGAAAATAAAATATTAGAATTATTGTAAACCTGGTATTAACGTAGTCAGCTGTTTGAAAATCCACGAACACGTATCAGTAGCAATTAGGATCCACCAGGAATGTCTAGAACGATTCGTTGCGTGAAATTGCAGACGTTGGGCAACAAACAAAACCGCGAAACCTCGAACGTGCCAGGAAACGGCGAGAGCCTTCTCCCCGTTGTTATTAATTAGGCGATTTTTATCCGACGTATTTCTGCCCTGGTAAGCAGCCGTGTTGGTAGTGTTGGCGGCTGTCACGGGCCTTTCGAATCTAGTTTCGCAAAAAGAGAGAGAGAGAGAGGGAGAGAGAGCGTTGCTGTTTGCAGTTTGCTTTCGACTTCATATAGTCGGCAGCGCGCTTTTATTGGACGAAGCTCATCAGAGCCCAAGCCGCCATCGAATATAGACGGAATCGCACGCTCAAGGATAGATCGAGCCCGATTTCAGGGAATCGCCAGTCCCATCCATTATGCGAATTAAATAATCCTGTTCTGCGGTCGAGTGATGCAACGTTTCACTGCAATCTCGATTCCTGACCATCGAGCTTTAAATTTTTTGATCCGTCATTTTGGTCCATCAGCTTATGAGATTCTACCACATTTAATTTCAGATCCAATTTCGAACTCTTCATAATCGTGAAAATTTTGAGAAGAGTTTGCCAATTTTACTCATTTATTCTCAATCGAAGGAAAATTCTATTCCTTTTTTGGGACTATATTTGGCTATCACAGAGTAAACGATTCTGCGCAATTTATATTAATTTTCTTGTTTTTATTTTGCAAACCGTTGTCACTGTGAAATAATCCGTTCCAGCTACAACATCTTCGAAACCTCAAAAAACGTACTGTTATCATTTAACTTTACCTTTCTCTGTGCTAACACGCCCATAGTTTTATTTCCGTGATATTGTTACGTTTATATTTTGAGGGGATTGATTTCAGTGATTAAGCACCGAATGTTTAAACGCAGATAAGGAACAATCGCCGCAACGATCTGCTCTATTATTAAACGAGTTAAGCGTTCCGCAGATTCGATTATGAAATTTTACTTTGCCACGTTGCGTCCGATGAATTTTAATGGGGGACAGCTTGTAGTTTGATCAAATTTTAAGTGAAATACGAAATCCCATCAATCCTGATGAAATTCTAGGGTCATCAGTCAGTTGACAAGTTTGTAAACAAACGAGCTGTTCTAATAATAGAGTTGTAGTATAACCTGTGTGCCACTATCGTGGGAATATCACATGCTGTTTCTGTTCAAAATTTC
>CM052131.1:1985662-1996576 GCA_028454255.1 Halictus ligatus
TTTCCACTCTGTATTTAATTACAAAAATTCGTTTTAATAATCTATCTTTAAAAAAATGTATACGCAAATGGTTTAACAGTGAATTTTAAAATTGAAATTGACGCTCCGAGGATCACATTCAATTCTGTGCGTTAACATCGTTCTGAAAAGAGTTTCCACTCTGTATTTAATTACAAAAATTCGTTTTAATAATCTATCTAAAAAAATGTATACGCAAATGGTTTAACAGTGAAGTTTAAAATTGAAATTGATAGCTCCGAATATCACATTCAATTCTGTGCGTTAACATCGTTCTGAAAAATGTTTCCACTCTGTATTTAATTACAAAAATTCTTGTAATAATCTATCTTTAAAAGAAATGTATACGCAAATGGGTTAACAGTGAATTTTAAAATTGAAATTGAAGCTCCGAGTATCACATTCAATTCTATGCGTTAACATCGTTCTGAAGAGTGAATCCACTCTGTACTTAATTAGAAAAATTCGTCTAATAATCTATCTAAAAATATATATATATACTCAAACGGGTTAACAGTGAATTTTAAAACTGAAATTGACGCTCCGAGGATCGCATTCAATTCTGCGCGTTAACATAAGGTTACCGCAAAAACATGAGCCAAGCGGCGCCACAAAAAACGTCGCCGGGTCGGCATGTGGGTCAGGAAATTCCAATTTGAGGATCGGTGAGAATCGTTCGCGACACGGCGTTCCATTAACACGATAACATTGGCCGTTTTTAATTTTTTCCGAACGGCCGCGGTTGGTACATATATTTCTTCTGCCGCCGTCTGCGCGTCTACGATAAAAGAGACGCGCGCGGTTTAACACGAATCCGAGCGCGTGTATCCCTGTATCATTTGTCGGAATAAATTGGACGCGTGAAATAATACAGGTCAGGAATACATATATGCGATCGATGTGTACACTTCCTGCTCGATTACCCTTTGCGCACGTGCGACGGAACAATGGAAGACGAGGCGAATCAATTTTTTCTATTCGTTTCCGGTTGTGTATACCGCTCGGACGTTGTTTGGCAGCCGAACGCGGTTTACAGTTCGGCCGTGGCCTTGTCTGTAAATACGAAAACCAAGGCGATCGCGTATCACTATGCCGGACCTACGGGCCAAGATAGACGCTTATTTATTGACCGAAACAATAATACAGCCTGCTTCGAGAGAGTCGTCTCGTCTCGTTCGTTGCTTTGTTGACTAACCGTTACATGGTTACGTTACTGCCTCTCTCTGTCTCTCTCTCTCTCTCTCTCCGATCCCAATGGCAAAATACGCAGTTAGTAACAGGCGCAATAATTTCGCACGGTATTTGTATAAACGCTCGTAAATCGCGAACCGATGGCGCACGGAGTCTGAAGAAAAATTACAGCGGTGCGCGATAACGCGTTGTAATCCAGAAATTTCGTCGAAAAATATATGCCAACCGGAATGACGAGTCAATCCGTCCTCGCCTGCGTTTAACAGGCTCGAGACGTTCGCAACCTCGTTCGAGAAGCTTGCGCTGGCAGGGCAAACGACGCCATTACACATTTGCAAAACGTCGTATCGATTTTGCCGGCGGCTGGGAGAGCGAGAGTCGTACTCGAAAATGAAAATAGACGTGTGCCAGGTGGAGACGGGTCTGTCGAAATTGGATACAATGGTTAAAGCGCCGCGTCCAAATTCTTTGGTTGTCCGTACGTCGATCGAACACGGCTCGTAAATCGCTCGTATAGATCCGCAGGGTCTCTACAGTCTCGCGAAATGCTCGGTTCGTTTCTGCATTAACAAGCTCCGCGTTTCTCGTCGGTTTCGGCGTAACGGGAGCTATAGAAACTTCTAGAATGTCATTGAAAGCGCACGCATTTCGTCGTGGCACTGTGAATAGCGGCGGACAAGTTCAAGTCCTTTGAACCACGGTCGGTGCATAGGTGGATACACCTAACGACAGTACGCGATAAATATTTCCCGTCCGCGCAATGGCGTCGTTTGCTGATGTGGCAAGCAAGCCTCGAAGCGGTTCGGCGTCGGAGCCGTTCGGGGATATCGCACGCGAGGATAATGGCGGCGAAAATGGCCACTGCGCGTTGTGGCGACATCTATCGGCACCGTCGTCTTTCGACGATCACTATACTTCTGCCTGGCGTCGTGTGATGTCGCCACGCGGTTCTGGAACGTGTAGGGACATTCACCGGCACGGACGGTAGATAGCGACACGGTATGGTGAAATTACGAGTTGCCTAAATCTCTAGAATAAATGGCATATTGGAGGTTCGCCATCTAATGAGATCGAAGGCCTTCGAAAAGTAAAGCCGACAAAACCATTTGAATTCCACTCGATCGTCTTTGATATGAGAGTAGAGTAGACTGATATCGAGAATGAACGAAAGCGTCTGAACGAGTAAGATAAATTGTTACCAACAGGACGCACCAGTGGCGTAGCCACCAATTTAACGATCTTTATTATTGCCTGATCGCTCTTGTTCGATGCTAATATGGGAATGAATAGAATAACAGCATTTTCCAATTTTTCTGAAGCTTCTTTATGTTACGCGTAATTGTGTTATCAGGAACGTATTAAATAAATGAGTCTACAGAGACAAGTCTGTGAAAGATGAATGTATACCCAGTAAACAAAATGCTTTGAATCTGCCACCAAAATTTGACTCGGAATTGCCATCCATCTGTTTCCGCATTACCATCGGTATTCCAGTGCGAAGTCTGCCATGCCAAATTCGAGTCAAACTTTGGCCTCGATCAGCCTTCGTCATAGAGGGCAGGTCCGTCGCAAATAGGAACGAACGTAATCTTCTTTTGAAAGTAAATATCGGGAAAAATCGGAATAAACAATGAGAGGAAAAAATTGAATTAAATTTACAAATGTATTTATTTTAATCTTAATCTATTTTTATTTTACAGATATTTCTGTTATATTACTTTTTTCTATATTTATAATCTTCAGAAAGAATACGAATAGACAATAAAATAAAAATAAAAATGAACTACAACACTGACCTTGTACTGTACTTGTACTATACAAGTTACACGAAGGAGATGGAAACGATATAAAATTCAGTTATCATAACAAAGCTGTTATAAAGTAAAAAATAAATATTCAAATTTTAAAATAAGTGAAATAAAACCCTCGAATGGAAAATAAGGTGTAGAGATGCTTAACAAGAGTTTAATTAATTTACAGTATATAATATAGATCATTAGGTTACAGGTTATTTACAATATATTTATTTATTTTACACAAATTCCGCATGATTCCGCATGCAATTTTACGTGGAGACTTCGCATGGATTTTGACATCCATTTATTTCCGTATTTGAGTAGAAAATTGCCGACAAACTTCGGTGCCAAAATCATACCAAACGAGCACCAAACTCTGCTTCGAGCAGCTTAACTGGGATATGTTGCTTTCTCTGTATAAATTCCATTTTATTAAAAGATATTAGGATTATTATTGTTTTAATGATACCGTTTATCAATAGACAAACCATCCTGTCGACTAACTAACTAACTATCTTTTATTTACAGTGTGCGGATTTCGTGAAAGCGGGGGCAAAACAGGGACTAACGCCATCGGACGTTGTATTGGCTGCAGACATTACATTCTCTTGCGTGGCTGATCCTCAAGCTGCCAAAGACGTGAGTACCCTTCATCGGTTTCAAGTAGGAGAGTACGTTTAAGCCGTTCAAAACGACAACCGGGAGATTGAAAAACAATTAACGCTTTCAGATGGTGTTCGGCAACTGCGGGGTTCTCACAGAAATCTCCCCGGAGAAGGGGTACGTGGAAATGACTGGAATAGACGCGGAGACGTCGCAGGACATCGCCGAGGCGATAACAGCGAAGGGGGGTCGTTATCTGGAGGCGCAGGTACAGGGTAGCAAAACGCAGGCGCAGGAGGGCACGCTGGTGATCCTCGCGGCCGGGAACAGAACGTTGTTCGACGAGTGTCAGTCCTGTTTCGAGGCGATGGGCAAGAACAGCTTCTACCTCGGCAAGGTGGGCAACGCTTCCAAAATGAACCTTGTGCTCCAGTTGATGGCGGGGGTAACCCTGGCCGGTTTGGCCGAGAGCATGGCGCTGGCGGATCGCGCCGGCCTCCAGCAGAAGGACGTGTTGGAGGTGTTGGAGCTGACATCATTGGCCTGTCCTGCGATCCTCGACAAAGGAAAAGGTACTGCACCGTTTGTATTCTACCGTGTTAGTCATCGGGATAAGCTCTGGTTGTTGTTGAAGCCAATCTGTACAACGTTCTCCTCTTTTTCAGCAATCATCGAAGGCGGGTTCCCGACGCAATTGCCGCTACAGCACATGCAAAAAGACTTAAGACTCTCTTTAGGTATAGGCGACCAACTGGAGCAGCCTCTGCCGTTGGCTGCCGCGGCGAACGAGGTCTACAAGCACGCTAAACGCCTTGGCTACGGCGAGCACGACGCCTCCGCCGTTTACATCAGAGCCAGGTTCTAACGGAGCATGCATCGTCGAGCTTTCGCTATACCATATTTATTGCAATATCTAAACGTTGTTTCCCGTCGCTACCAGAGAAGAAGAGTAGTGCGCTATTTGTCGAGAAGTAGCGGGTCACTTCGATCGGGCACACGCAAACACAATGATATATCGTCGCGACGATTTCGATGTTAATATCGCCACGAGGTTGTTGTCGGAGCAAGATGTAACACACGTTTTCGGTTGTCGCTAAAAGGAACCAGAATCGAATTCGACGCGCCGCGAAGCGCGTTAAAGCGGTGTAGACTCCATGTACACGTACACACAGACACGAATACACGCATACGCAGATACACACGCGCGCGCGCGCGCGCGCGCCCGCAGCCGCATGGCTTATCAATGAATGTATAAATGAACTTGTACGGTCTTTTTTTACACGGCTTTTTTTTGTTGTCAAAAGAACTCCTTTTTGTGTACATTACAACGACTCTTGGTTTCAATTTAATCTCCGTGATACTCTTTTCTTTTCTTTTCTTTTTCTTTTTCTTTTTTTTTTTCTTCTTTTTGGTTTCCTTTTTCTTATCTTTCTCTTCGAAGTGCTTGGCGACTACTACTTTTCTCGAGAACTGCGTGGGGGTTATGGTAAAACCGATCTCTCGAATCGCATCCCGACTTCGATCCCGTAGGACGCACCCCTCGCTTGGAACAAAACATGAGAGACTTGGGACGTTTCGAAAATGTGCCTTACGATACCCGTTCGAAGCAAGGCTTTCCTTTTCCCTGGGTTCTTCTTTGCCCCGCCTCAAACGAGCGGAAGATTGAATTCGTTAACTTTGTGATCGGACACGACAGAAATGGATTTCGATATACACACGACGACGACGATGCGTGGAGAAACTATATCGAATAGGGAAAAGGGAACGATGGGGGTAGATTTATACTCTTCGTTGGTGCAATCATAAACTATATAATTCAACGAAACATGGTTTTCGAATTTGTAAAATAAAAAAAAAAAAGAAAGAAAAGAGAACGATTAATTTCTGGCAACAGCCCGGAACCGTTCGCTTATAATCGAGTAACGAGAAGAAGAGGATCGACGTTTTTGAGTTTGCCCTGTCCACACCAACTGTCCGTTGAAGAATGTTTTGTTACGGTTACCGACAGAATTTTTAAGTAAATTTTAGCCGTTGCAACGTGCGCGTTCTCGCAGAGACTCACTCAAAAACGTGCGCAAGTATTTCCCGTTTCAAGGTTATCCGACCGGCGACGTTTCCGACGGGAACGCCGTCGCCGTTTCGTTTCGCATTAGCAATTAGAAACGTGTCTGTCTTCTCGGCTTTCTGTTTTGATCGACGTGGCTGTTAATCGATTAGCCGAGAACAACGCCGCAATCGCATTCAATCTCGTAACACGAAGGCATTGTAGTAAAAACAAAATGGATGAAATATCGGGCATGAATTAATATATATACATATATATATATATACACATATATATATATATGTACGTTGCTATGTACAGAGGCTTTCGGACCCACAGAGCGTGTCTCTTCTATTATTATATCATCATCACTATGATCAATTCAGATTCAATCGCCACACGCAGTAGTTTGAATCAAACGAGACGGTACATGGGGGTGTTGTCTAGTTACGAGAAACCGACCAGTACACTTGATCCACGCGACATACACTGTATTTTTCTCTACACGACGCGAGCAGGAAAACCGATTTTTTTACTAACCAGATTTTTCTACCGACTCTCACGACGACTGCTGCTGGTATCGCATGTTCGGGGAAAACGAACATGGACGACAGGACGTTGCTCTGCTCTCTCTCTATCTCTCTATCTCTCTATCTCTATCTCTCTCGTGTGCACGTTACGACCACGGTAAACAGGGAATAACAAAACAGGGGGGAACAAAAACTTTGTTGATGCGAGGGTACGTGAGAAGAGCAACCGGCGATACTCCGTTTCCGTAAGGTCGCTGCTGCGACTCTCACGAGCGGATAACGCGACGAAGTCGAGAGCGAGCCCGAAAGGTTGCGAGGTCTGTTATTTTTCGCGGGACTCGGATTCGCGAAGACGCGACGAGACGATCGCGCGAGTTTCCCTTGGACCGGGGATCGAGAGATCGCGACGGGCCTCTCTCGATCACGAACAATGTTGTGTCGTATTGCGGGTCTTCCTCGCCCCCCTCCGGGGACCGGTAAATATTTTTCTAGAATTCTCTGACGAAGAATCCTTCAGATCCGAATCATCAGATCGTCGCTCTGCTCGTCGAGCACTTTCTTTCCTGGTTGATGCATAAAAACAAAGGGAAATTCGTGGCGCTCGCACGTTTTACAGACTTGAAGGTCGCGCGGCCCGGCCGCGCGACACTTAGCTGTAACAGTGACTAGGCGCCCATATCACGTACTGTATATGTAATTAGATTATCGATATAGTTTTAATGTTACAATGATACATTGGGCATCTACGAGATGAACAAGAAATGATGAAGATAGAAAATATTAAATATTCTACTGCAAAACATAAAGAAAAAAAAATTATATATAAATAAAAATATATATATATAAATATATATATATATATGTATATATATATGTGTATATATATATGTATATGTATACATATAGCTAGTATAAAGTGTATAAATCACAGAGAGGGAGGAATTCCGTGTGAGTGCGATCGGGTGAGTGAGAATACGTCATGATCATTGCGTCAGTAACTGACGTTATATGTTTTGTCATGAAATACACTGGTTTTTGAATAAATATCTATTTGAATTACGAACATCGATACTTAATGGTGTGCGTGCGGCTTGTGAATGTACTTTTTTTCTTTTCATACGACGAACTTTTGTCCTATTACATTTTTGTCTGAATGTTTTTGCACGCCCGATAGATCTTTACTTTTTCTTTCATTATACACACACACACATAAATATATATATATATATATATATATATATATATATATATTAATTTTTAGACACCCACTGTACCTTAAACTGTGTAAAAACTGAATATTGTTTTTTAACATTCATGGGGTTATTCTTTATTTTAATAAAAGCTAGATATATTGATAAACTGTGAGACGCTAAGTCACCTACTAACAATGTAGACATCAGAATTACTATATTTTATATACTATTAAGCATACATTAATATAAAGATTATTATCATACTCGCCGTACTTGTTCTATATCCCTTGGAAACAAATTAGAATATTAATATAGCACGTACTTCTTGTTTCATGAAAAGACTGTATAGAGTCAAGGCTGCACCACTTGTACCCCATAATGTAATTGAAGCAACATTGAGCATGTGGACATCTTATGCTCCCTATTCTTATTGCAAAGCCGTACAATCGTAATCATAGTTTTTCTAAGAGATGAAACTTTAGACACGTTCAAACTTCTTCCTTTCTTTAGCAATCTTAATAAATTAAGTAAATAATTTCAGTTCTAAATGCACTAAATCTGCGGCCCAGTAACAACAGATGTTCACAGTAATCGTGTAACCTGTATTCTTTAGAACTCAGTATTCTTTAGAAGAGTTCTTTAGAACTCTTCCTTAGAACTTTTTCCCAAAAGAAGAAACTCTAGGCACACGTAAAAGTTTCTTTTTCTCTACAATAAACCTTCGAATATTCGATATACATTTTTTTCAATTTTTTCTCCTGCTTGAAATCGTACCAAACCATTTTTGCAGTCAACGTATAAAGTGTGTGGTCCGGTCATAACACCCAGTAAGCAAAATGCTTTGAATCTGCCACCAAAATTTCGGTATTCCAGTGCAAAGTCTGCCATGCCAAATTCGAGCCAAACTTTGGCTTCGATCAGCTTTCGTTATAGAGGGCAGCTCCGTCGCAATAAGAACGGACGTAACCTTGTTCTGAAGGTAAATATCGGGAAAAATCGGAATAAACGATGAAAGGGGAAAATTGAATTAAATTTACAAATTTATTTACCTTAATTTGAATCTATTTTTGACATTTATCTCTTTTCGCATTTGAGTAGGAATTTGCCGACAAATTCTAGCGCCAAAATCGTACCAAACGAGCACCAAATTCTGCTTCGAGCAGGGTTTGCTACAAAATACATAAGTATCTTTCTCGCAATGTGTGCAGCACATATTTCACTGGATTTGGTCGAGTGGGCATTTGGCTAACTGGGTCTTTATTACGCATTAAATAAAATATCTTCGCGTCTTACACAGGAAGATTTACTTCAATTTTTCTCAATATTTACTGTTAGAACAAGGTTATGTTCGTTCTTACTGCGACGGAGCTGCCCTCTATAACGAAGCCAAAGTTTGGTTTCAAATACCGCATGGAATTTTACGTGGAAACTTCGCATGGATTTTGTCATCCATCTGTTTCCGCATTTGAGTAACAATTTGCCGACAAACATTGGTGCCAAAAACCTACCAAACGAGCACCAAACTCTGCTTCGAGCAGGGATTGCTACCAAATACACAACTCTTTTGCTCGCAATGCGTGCAGCGCGCATTCCACTCGATTTGGTGGAGTGGGCATTCGGCTAACTGGGCAGATATCCAACGTAATCGTGCGATACGTATGTGGACAGCTATTACGACCGTGGAGGAGTCTGGGATCTCCGTGCGAAACGGTTTACAGAGATTCTGGTCGGTGCAAAAAAGGTCGGATCATTCGGTTTCGAGGGAAAAAAGTCGGCGACATGCTCGATTATCGTTTACCGCGATGCAAAGCACGTGCCGCGCTCGCTCGCTCGGCTCATAGGCGCCGCGAATAGACCGAATGATATTGCATGATTACAGAGGAAGCCGGCTGGTGTGCGCACGCGTCCCCGTCCGGTTGCTCTCGTGTGCTGTGCCCCGTGTGCGTGAAAGTTACGGTGGTGGGGATCGAGGGCGGGTGAGGGAGCAGGGGTGGGGGCAGAGGGGTGGAGCAGCCGCCGTCTGATGACACCTGTAGCTCGACCCCCACGATCAGTTCAGCCGCGACCGTCCACGCGCCGTCTTGTTACGACGTTTTTGCACGGCTACCACTCTAACCGAATACGTGTGTACACGTTCACGCGCATCCACACAAACACACATACACACACACAGAGAGAGAGACGTGCGAGCAAACACTTGCCGCGACAGCACCACACTGACTCGGCACCACCTCACCATACACACACACGCACACACACATTTGCACACACACACACGACACACCGCACCCGAAGTGTACCGTGTCGACGGGATCGAATTCACGTGTACGTGAACGAAACCAGCAGCCAGCCAGCGCACACGTGCAGAACGCTGATTCTTTACCCTTTGCCCGCGTGACGTGAACTCGTCGTGCGCGCATCTGCCATTATTGTCAGCGGAACTGTCATCGTGCCCCCGCGGCTGGTCTTCGAACCGATCCGACGGGGAAGAGGAACGGAAGGGACGACGGTTCCACGCGAGTATGTACCCCGGCGGGACGCACGGCAGGCCGTGCCCCCACGGTTAGACACTATAGATCCGCGGATTTTCACGCGAGTATATTCTTTTCTCTCCCCATATCGACCAGCCGTCCGTTCACGTACGCCGTTGACAACTGCCGCCAGCTCCCTCTACCGGTCCCGGCCGAAGGCCCCTTCACGCTCACACGTTTGATTCCTCGGAGCCGATAGAGACAGACGCACGATTCGCGCACACACCGTACACATGTAGATCTCTCGCCGAGAACAAGGTCGCCACACCGGGCGATGTGGAGCGATACTTTCTAAGACGACGACGAGCCAGGCGCTCGTCTCCGTGATGCCTCCGGTTCGAATAAACGAACAGAACTCGAGTTCGGAAACAAAACAAAAAACCGTCCCCGCGCGGCACTCGAAGCCGCCGTTTTTTCCTGCGGCGAACGGTCTCCGCAGGGTAGAACGAAATACATTGTCCCCGGACATCTGAGCAATTATTGACATTGATAACGCGGGGGCCGCGAAAGTACCCCTCCATCCTCCCCTCTCTTCCCCCCGCCACCGTACCCCACACCGAGGAGAGAGAGAGAGAGATACGATCGAAGTGAACGCTCGAAAATAACGGCGGTCGGTTCTCTTGGGTAGTGTTTCTTGGCACGATCTTGCGTACGACCTTATTCCTAGGGAATGATCGACGGTGTTGCGACTCTGCGCAAGAAAACAGAGCGTGGCCCGTATGCCCGGCAATGCGAGACGAACAACGCCGCTCTGCGGAGGGGCATGTGTCTCGCGCGTGTTCACTGAGTCTCTCTCTCTCCCTCTCTCTCTCCCTCTCTCTCTCTAGCTCTCTCTCAGTCTCTCTCTAGCTCTCTCTCTGTCTCTCTAGCTGGATCTTTCTCTCTCTGTCTCTCTATCTAGCTCTCTCTCTCTGTCTCGCTCTCTCTCTAGCTCTCTCTCTGTCTCTCTATCTAGCTCTCCCTCTCTAGCTCTCTCTCTCTCTCTCTCTCTCTCTCTCTCTCTCTCTC
>CM052131.1:1996676-2014858 GCA_028454255.1 Halictus ligatus
TCTATAGCTCTAGCTTTAGCTCTCTTTCTGTCTCCCTCTAGCTCTCTCTCTGTCTCTCAATCTAGCTCTAGCTCTCTTTCTGTCTCCCTCTAGCTCTCTCTCTGTCTCTCTATCTAGCTCTAGCTCTCTTTCTGTCTCCCTCTAGCTCTCTCTCTCTGTCTCTTTATCTAGCTCTCTCTCTCTAGCTCTCTCTCTCTTTCTATCTATCTATCTCTATATCTTTCTCTGTCTCTCTATCTCTCTATCTCTACAGCTCTCGCTCACTCTCTTTCTCTATCTCTCTTTATCTATCTATCTCTATCTATCCCTCTCTCTCTATCTATATATCTATCTCTATCTATCTCCATCTCTCTATCTATCTGTCTCTCTGTCTCTCTGTCTCTCTGTCTCTCTCTCGCTCTGTCTATCTATCTCTCAAGCAGGCACACGGAAGCGCGAGAGATTCCAGAAATTGTGCTGGCGCTCCGCGTGTATTCCCGTCGTGCGCGCGACACACAGTGAATTGTGCACGGCAACCGCGCACGTAATCGCCCGTAGAGGCGTTTTTCGTTATTAGGAGACTCGCGGCGCGTTCGGAAATATCGGCAGGGAATCGAATTGGCCGGGCCAGCCTCACCGTAAGTATCGAGAAGTCAGCACCGGCGCCGACGAGTTTTGTTTATGCGAACGTTGTCGTCGTCGTGGTCGTCGTTGTCGCGCGGTTTCGTCAACAGAAATATTCGACGCGGTTTCGCAACAACCGTCGTTGCGGCCCCGCCACGCTTGCCGCCGATACGAATGTTTAGCTTCCTGCGCGCGACCACGCGCGTCAATGTTAACCCTTTCGGTGCCGAAGGCCGGTACATCGGCCCTTGGCTGCAGCTCGTAGCCGTTTACTATTCGCATCGCGAGAGAGAAGTCTGTCTCGAAATTCAATTTGTTAATACGTTGTGAATGGTCTGATTTCGTTACGAGAGAACTCGAGAAAACAATTAAGGAATTTATCGTATGCCCATGTTTTCTCTAAAGGCTATTCAACGAAACAGATTTTTATTTTCAGTTTAAAGAATATTTATAACGTACATACTTATTAGACTCTGTTCAAAATAGTCGCCACGATTCCGAGTCCATATTGTAGGGCATAGGTTAAAAATTCGAACATTGTTTACCCACGTTGATTGCACGCAGTGTTCGATCATATCGCTTGACCTTCGCAAAGTGGTTTTCGACGATCTCACGTCAACATCACGAACTTCGACGTATTCAATTTTCTTTATATATTTTCCTGGGATCAACATGGATCATAAAATGATTTGTACTGGCTGCTAGAAACTAGAATATAGATGGAATGCTTGTATCCGTGGGTCCAAGTGGACCCAAGTCCCACCGGTATAATGCCACGAAAAATCAAAGGCAGTCTTTTATGGATTGACCATAAAACTTACCATCCCTTACAAGTGAAAACAGCATGGCGGGTCTGCGCAGACGTTCGAAAAACGATCTGAAAATCAGACAGGACAATCGGTCGCTTTTAAATACACATTTTCCCGTGAATTGCCGAAGCCAAACATCGCTCGATACACACCGAGCATGAAAAATAGCTCGCGTCGTTCACGGCGCTATATCTTCATTACTCTTTCTGTTTTGACCTCTCCGTGTCTCTCTCGGTCTCTTTCTCCGGTCGCTCGGTAAATAAGACGCGTGCTGTATCTACGCGTATCGAGCGTGCATGTGTAGGATAAATAAGCGAAATCGCGTCGAACGTACCCACGTCCTTAGCCGAGTGTTGGTGACCACACATCTCAGACGGGGCGGGGGGATTCGACAAATATAGATACTCGGGATGACAGTGTGCGCGGGACCGCTCGCACACCAGGTAGAACAGCGTAGAAAAGGAGGTGAAGGGGACACAGAGCGATGGCGGAGGAAATAGCGTGGACAGATACCATTTCTGCTGAACGGAATATCGCCGGATTTTAAGCAGACGCTGCGGACCGAAAATCGATTCTCCGATCTAATTTTAAAGAAACCGAAATTTAATAATAAATCGCAGACTCGAATCAGCGGAGATCTATCATGAATCGTATCCGGAAATAGAACGCGGTTTGCACTATGATTTTTCGTTCGCCATTGCTTCTTCCGTTTGTTTCTAGAACTATTCGAATTTTGTAACAGTTCGCCGGAGCGTTCGTTGCGAGCCTGAGTCGGTATTACAGGTCAGGGGACCTGTAATCCGGCGAGGTTGCAAATTTTTCTCAACAAAATGGGCACGCTGGTTTGTCGTTGTTGCCGATTCGGCCGCGTTGCGCAGCCGAATGAATAATAAGGATCCGAGACGCTGGCGTCGTGTGTATACGGTTACACGGATCAAGCGAATGATGGCATATTCGTCTCGGGGCTGTGTCGGTGTGCGACGCGCGGCTGTGTCGGTGTGTAATCGTGTTTGCATCGTTCGTCGGCTGGTAGGGATGGATAAGTAGAGTTAGGAGGATCAGACCGGCGGGGGGGAAACAGTGTGGACAGGTTGCGTTCGTGCTAAGCCGAGTCTCGTCGCCTCTCGCATTCCGAGACGCGGATTCCGGAGCGGTTTTCTTTTAAGAAAGACAGAGGTCGTCGGCGGAGGAGGAGGAGGGACCGTGCGTCAGAGCGAGACGGGGAAAGAGAACGAAAGAGAAGTGGAACGCTTACGGTACCGATTTTCCAGCGAGCGTTCGACTCTACGCGTTCCTCTTTTTTTTTCTCCCTCTCTCTCTCTCCCCCCTCTTCCTCCGTCCACTTCTTCTTCTTCTTCTTCTTCTTCTTCTTCTTTCCTTGTTTCGTTACAGACCGGATAGTCTGGTCGGCCAGGGCGCCTTTTTCCGCCTCGAACAGCGCCGCGAACAAATACACAAGCCATAAGGGTAGAACGATCGTTGCACCTACAGCTGCTTATCGACTGCGTCACGATCCCACTTAGCGTACGTCCTTGAATCGCGTAACGCTTTTACTCCTCGACTTTTCGCCTCGTTGCCCATCCCTCGAAAGCCTCTTCGTACGCGGATCGGTATCCGTATCGGTATCTGGTTCGGTGCCAGGATCATTTTCCCCCTTCCGATCATTCGATCCTCGCTCAAATTCACGGTACGCTCCCGAGATCGGAATCGATTCAACTTGAAAATGAGGAACAATATTGTTAACGCATATTAATCGGTTTCGGATTAAGACCTTCAGAGGACCTAAGCACTCAAACGTTTCCGAAGGCCCGTTTCAAATTGTATAAAATAGGTGCACGATATATGTCCCCAACACGGGTCCACCCAGGGACACATATCGGCTAGAAGATACTACTATGTCATACACTGCCGAACGTAGAACGTATAACTCATGGCAGTGGGGATAGTTCTGGGGCTTTTATCGACTAGATGTTAGGTCTACTGGAAAATTCTGTTCGATAGGGTCACTTCAAGTTTCAATCCATATGCACATGTTGATTTGAGACATATATGACTATCTCTCTTTCTCTCTTTGTCTCTCTCTAAGTATATTCTACAATAAATATTATTAAATGTATGAGAATCGTGTTATTTTCTTTCAACTCAAAAACGGACAAAACTTTCCGGTATAATATCGATCGGTATAATATTAGGTCTAATATTTGGGACATATATCGAGAAAAGACTGTGTATGTACATCGAACCATATAAAACGTAAACAATCAATGTGGCCAACGGTATTCAGCACCCGATGATAGCCGGCGTACAATGTATTCCTTTTTTTCTTTTTTTAATGTTGAAAATCGAATGGAATTTCGTTCGAACATTTTGGCGGTTGTTAGGCTGGGACGTCGGGGGAGCATCGACGAGGTCGATTTGTTCGTCGACCGGCCGCTGAAAAATGTTAGTGACTCGGCGAGTAGGTCATTTGCCCTTGTTATGTCGGATACTTTCGACTTGGGCTGCCGGCGAGAACGGTACATCGGTTCGTAAAAGGATCGCCGGCTGTTTGCATGTTCCTATCGGGCCGGGTACGCTGTTATTACGATTTCACGTTCAACGTGTGGCAACACTGACTCCGCACCGTGCTGGAGATTTTCGTGAAATTTCAGGGGTCATGAGCGTTGTTTGATTGACATACGGCGGAACCTCACGTACGCCAACTAAGTGGGACGCTGACATTGATTTTTCGATAGAAAATAACAGTAACGAAACAGTCGTGAAATAAACGGTCGAAGAAGTTTTTGTCGATTTTTTTTTTATTACGCCAGAATTTATTTTGATCTTTATTGTAATGTACACTCGAATAAAGAAATAGAAATTTTTAAACAAATTTAATAGATTTCTATAATTCTAAACGAAACAATTGCTCTGATCCGTTCGGTGAGTCCAGAGTTAAACATACATTGCATTATAGATTACGGTAACGATTAACTTGTTCTGCGTTAACATCGGTTGAAACAAGTAAATCGAATGCTTCCATTATTTTTACGCGCGTCCGAGCCAACAGTCTTCGGTGAAAGTGCACAGATGAGATAGAGCCTACGAGAGAAAGGAGTAATTATAGCTTATGACACACTACTACAACGGCTAATTTTTTTCCCCGGGGAACACATTCATTTGCGTCTCTTTCTTTCCTTTAATCGTGGATTATTTCGAACAATCTTCCACGAAACTTCATCGTTTACAATTTCCACCGCGTTGCTTCTTGGCACGGTTTACAACGACGCGTCACTCGTTTGGAATTTTGAAAATCAAGCGCTTCTCGCGTTACAATAACCTCCTGGGAATACGAAATTTCACTCTCTCTGCTTCCTTTCTGCTGTCACTAGTTATTTCAATTATTAATTCAATTTCTTTTTAAATATCTCATTTGAGCATTGCAGCAATCCTGGATAGGGATTAGATAGGAGAATACGAAATTTTTCTTCTTTTTTGTCTCTACGTAGCTATTGCAATCGTTGTGTAAATCAGAGCTGTTAAGCTCCAGCTTTGCCAGGTGGCCTTGATCCGGCCCAGTGTGCGTGCCGTGTGCGTGTGCCTCGGTGTGCCGCACACAACGCTAGATCGCACAAGGTTGCAAGGGTTCGGAAGGCGGCAAATCATTGTTCGATAACGCAAAGATGGGGCTTTTCAAGGGTGAAAAGCGTTAGATAAAAGATAAATCCAGCGCGCTCCTGACCTGGCAGGTCCTACTTTTGCGTTTTCGAACAACATTTTGCATTATTCGGTCGCACGATGTCAGAGAGGCGATCTGAGCACGCGTGGCCGACAACGTAAACATCGGCGCTGCCGTAGCTTCGGCCACGCGCGCTCAGATCGCCTCTGACAGGCATCGTGCGACCGAATAATGCAAAATGTTGCTCGACAACGCAAAAGTAGGACCTGCCTGGTAGCGAGCGCGCTAGATTTATCCTTTATCT
This sequence comes from Halictus ligatus, assembly GCA_028454255.1. Lineage (NCBI taxonomy): Eukaryota > Metazoa > Arthropoda > Insecta > Hymenoptera > Halictidae > Halictus > Halictus ligatus. The sequence continues at coordinate 2,002,051 of CM052131.1, forward strand.
AGCGCTTTTGACTACTGATAAGCCCTATCTTTGCATTATCGAGCCATAAATCCGCGCCTCCCGAACCCTTGCAACCTTGTACGTACGCAGGGGTCAAAATCTAGACAAAATGCCGCTTCAATATTGCAATGGGCAGTTAAAAAGTGGTCAATTGTGTTTCCTAAAAGTCGAATCTACGTCTGTATGGAGCCCAAATTGCGAATTTCTACCTGATCGTGGAGTAATTTGTGATATTCGGCAGAAGATTCGAATTCTGAAGCAAGTACGACGTCACAAGATGGCTGCCGCTTCGATATTGCAATGAGCAGTTTAGAAGTGGTCAATTGTGTTTCCTAAAAGCCCAATCTAAGTCTGTATGGAGCCCAATTTGCGAATTTCTACCTGATCGTGGAGTAATTTGTGATATTCGGCAGAAGATTCGAATTCTGAAGCAAGCACGACGTCATACGGCCTACCCCCACTCCGCATAGCCCGTAGCTATGCCCGCGGGCATCGACGAGCATGTTAAGCCGCTCTGGTCCAAATTATTGTTCAATCTATTTCTCTTTAAACATGCAATTTAACGAATGGCAACAATCGTTGACAGATCGACGAGCATCGACCCAATAACGACGAATGTTTTTCGTGCTCGTTCATCCGCGGCTGCCAAAAAAAGCAGGGCTCGGCGTCACGGATTTACATTGACAGGTCAATGGTCCCGCCATCTTGGAATCGGCGGACCAATCGCGCGATCGGACGGGCAACACGTGGATCCTCGAAGTACGCGGCTTGTGTAGTTTGCGAACGGTAAACCGAACGCGTGGTGCACTCCGTTGTTCCTGCGTTCTCTCCCGGGTTCCCTTAGTTTATAAATAAACAACGCGCTCGATCGGCTCACCTGGCACGTTCCGCTTTCAACCGTGACACTTATCTAAACGTGTTTCTGCGCCTGGAAGACGGGTCTCGGGCCCCGTTCGATCCCAGCTGATCCCCACCGATGATCCCATCCCATTTCGGTCTACGATGGACAACTATCACATATCGATACTATGTTTATTCTCATCGAGTATAACCTCTTAGCTACCGGCGAGGCTAAGCGCGTAGAGAACAAGAATGAAATCTGTGCCAGGTGCTTCGCACTGTACACTTCATTCTATTCAGCATAAGGTACCCGATTACTGTGCCTATATTAATTATACTTATTTTTAAAGCATAATGAATATTGAAAAAGAGATATTGAATTCTTTTTTCGTTAAAATCAGTTAATCCTTTGCACTCGAAGCTATTTTAACTCGAAAACGAGACGTTTCTTCCGACCTTGAATATTTCCTTTCTATATACTTTTTTCTCTCTTTGTTATGCATACGAGAATGATGCAATTTACTCGTACAATACTGAAGTGTTTAGTAATTTATTAGACACACACAACCATAATAATGTAAACTCTAGTGGTGCCTTACAGTCATCATTCGAGTGCTAAGGGTTAATATACATGTTTTTTCATATCACGTTTTTAATATTCATTATGCCTTAAAAATAAGTATTAATTACTATAGGCCCAGTAATTGATTCCAATTACACACAGTACAGTAGTTGGGTCCCTTGCTCTACGTGGTTATTATATTCGAAATGTATAAATCTGTAGGAAAGATTCTTTACAATTGCAACGTACAACATGTATCGCATTCTGTCGCTATCGATGACTATTGCAACTGTAACAACATCGTCCGGAGGTCAGGAAAATTCATGAGAATAGACTGCAACAGTTTTCCTAGGACTTTCACTCGAGCCGGATTTTGGCGCCAATCGCGTTCACCGTTGTCGACCGTCCACAGAGAATGTGAAAGGCCGACGAAGAAGCACTTTCCCAGAAGAATCCATTCCTATAACGTAAATCGTATTCGAACACACCGACCACCGACCATTTAAGGGGGCCGGCATGTTTTGAAATTCATATACGTATGCAAGAGTCAACGTCTGGACAAACTGCCGCTTCGATATTGCAATGAGCATTTTAGAAATGGTCAATTGTGTTTCCTAAAAGTCCAAACTACGTCTGTATGGAGCCCAAATTGCGAATTTCTACCTGATCCCGGAGTAATTTGTAATATTCGGCAGAAGATTCGAATTCTGAAGAAAGTACGCGGTCACAAGATGGCTGCCGCTTCGATATTGCAATGAGCATTTTAGAAGTGGTCAATTGTGTTTCCTAAAAGTCCAATCTACGTCTGTATGGAGCCCAAATTGCGAATTTCTATCACATCGCGGAGTAATTTGTAATATTCGGCAGAAGATTCGAATTCTGAAGCAAGTACGACGTCACAAGATGGCTGCCGCTTCTATATTGCAATGAGCATTTTAGAAGTGGTCAATTGTGTTTCCTAAAAGTCCAATCTACGTCTGTATGGAGCCCAAATTGCGAATTTCTATCACATCGCGGAGTAATTTGTAATATTCGGCAGAAGATTCGAATTCTGAAGAAAGTACGCGGTCACAAGATGGCTGCCGCTTCGATATTGCAATGAGCATTTTAGAAGTGGTCAATTGTGTTTCCTAAAAGTCCAATCTACGTCTGTATGGAGCCCAAATTGCGAATTTCTACCTGATCCCGGAGTAATTTGTAATATTCGGCAGAAGATTCGAATTCTGAGGCAAGTAAGACGTCACAAGATGGCTGCCGCTTCAATATTGCAATGAGCAGTTTAGAAGTGGTCAATTGTGTTTCCTAAAAGTCCAATCTACGTCTGTATGGAGCCCAAATTGCGAATTTCTACCTCATGCTAGAGTAATTTGTAATATTCGGTAGCAGATTCGAATTCTGAAGCAAGTACGACGTCACAAGATGGCTGCCGCTGAGAGATTCTCTTAGTTTCGAGAGATTTAGTGTTCGTATCGAAGAAAAGACTCCATACAGACGTAGCAAAGACAAGTACAAATGGTAGGCATTTTCAATTGATTACTTATTTATTTAAGACGTAAAATGTCTAGAAAAAAAAGCCACAACGTAACATAGCGTGACAGTCAAGGCCAAATGCCTGCCGGCTCCCTTAATTCCCCGTAGTGACATTTGCAGCAGAAAGTCTTTTCTGCCGGTATGCACCGCCAGATGGCGATCGACATTACGGTTGAGCGTACATACACCGTAGGCTCTCGAGTGGATCATTTTAATTCCCAAGATCCAGCCTGAAAAGTAATGATCTATAATACTTACGTGGTGCGTGAGGAGAAGTGTGATGGATCCATGGGAATAACGAGCGTTCCGCATCGGAGTGATCATGATCGTGTGCGAAGAGCGGCTATGGAAAGTTTGGCGGGCAATTTTTCGAGAGAACGGCACCGCGCATGCGCGCAGGGGATGGCGGGACTGGTTGTTGATAGTCGATCATGGTTGGCATTAGTGTTCGCACGTGTCGGGGGAGCTCCGCGTCGCCAGACACCGAGTCGGATTAAATTCCTGATTGAACGTGAACTGTGTATTCATAATTAATCGTCACTCGCACGTCGCATCGGTCGTAGAGATCGATCGATTTTCGTGAAGTTTCGTTCGCGAGTGTGAATCGTGAACCGCAATATGGCTTAGAACGGTGTAAACGTGTCGTATTTGGAAATCGGCCTTATTTCGACCCCTGTTCGGTAGTCGGTATTCCCGAAGATGAACGGCTTGAAAACAAGAGACATCGAAACGATGAAATTGCAATATTAACGATCAGCGACGCTGAGGTGCCGCTAAAAATTACTGTATCATCGTGAAAAATATCTTTTACATTATCAAACTTGTTCGTATCGTATGAACTACTTATTGTAAGAAATAAATTGCGGAGTAAATTTTTTAATTTGTACATTTTTCGGAGGATTGGGGCTTGTTAACTTGTTCGGTTGAATGTATTTAATCCAGAGGCGCAGATTTCGCGAGAAAGTGAAATTCAGTTCACAGTGGGGCGATTGTAGGGGGCAGGAAGGTGCGGATTTAAAAAATCGTTAATATGAAATATATGATTGCGATGATGGCATTCGATTGACCTGTAGGTCGAACGACAATCCAGGTCGAATAAAAAGTTAGGCGGAATAACAGTTCAGGGGCGTACGTCTTGACAAAAAGCGAAGTTCAACGCACCGCGGCACGGATTGGAAAATCGTGAGACGTTTTTGTAGAACTTTTAAACCGTGTGCGATGTTAGCGTGAAACTTGAACCGGATAATGTTGAATTGCTAAAGGTTAAAGAAGAATTGTATCACAATTGTTGTTGTTGTTATTATTATTATTACACTTTTTATTTTAAATATTTATTAATTCTGAAGCTTTTGTTTCTAATAGCCTGACTTTTTTTCGGTATGATTTTGTTCTAATGCTAGATATATGTATATGGATCAGATGTTAAAAGCAGTCGATTTAATATGGCTTCGTTTGCGCATAATCTTGAATTTTTTCGCATGTTTCTACATCTTGTGCGTTTCAAATTTTTATGACGCGTTTCTTGGGCCTCCTCTGAAAGTTGCCCTATTGGCAACAACGCATTTTTTATAATTTCCGCCCCATGTACACAACCAGAATTTTGTACATGATATATTGCCGTATCTTGTGCATATTTTTGAAATTTTACGATGTCCACTGTCTAGGGCGATGAAATAATCTGTAATAAAAAAGATGGATATATATAACATCGACCTGAATGAATTGTAAAATTATTTGCCATATTTTTATAAGAAACAAAACTTAAAACAAAGTGAATAAAATAACTTTTTAGTAGGTAGAAAATATTTCGAATGCTCGCTATGAATGCTCGGACGGTCCTGATGCATTTATTAAACAAAAACAAAAGAAACAAATTTAAAAAAGAAAATTCCTCTCCTTGCAGAGTTTCATCAATTTATGTGATACCGCGTCCAACATTAATAGCTGTAAATAATAATAATTTGAGCAGTGGGACAAGGGGGGAATTAAGTTTTTCATGATTATGTAGAGGGAAATGTGCCGAGAATATTCCAATTTGTTAAAACCCGGGATTCTTTGGGACTTCAAAGATTATTCCTGTCAATTGCAAGAAATTTGGAAAATTTGTTACATTTCATTGAGTATTACTTTTTCAGTTAATTTTATACTGTAATTATTAATCTCTACTGTAAAGACAACACAACACAAAAATATTGAATAGGAACATCTGAACTCCTGAAAGAAAAAATCCTGAAATAAAAGACTATATCAAATTGTATAAATATCTTCTAAATAGTATATACAATAACGAGCAAAACTGAGTCTACACAATTTGAAGCAACATAACTTTTTGAAAATTAGATCAAATGACTTGAATGTTGTTGAGAAGTTAGAAGGATTAGTTTATTAGACGAGGTTTAAAAAATTTTTGAAAAAAGTTTGTATTGGTCGGAATCGCAAAAGAAATAGTAAAAATTGGTTTCTCCAGCTTTTTTATCTGAGCCTGTATTGAAAATTTAAAGAATGTATTTGATTCGTTCGAATAAATTATATCGATGCTGAAAATTTCATCGATATTGGTTAATTGGTTTACGAGTTATAAACGCTAAAAGTGGAAAAATTGCCATTTTTCACGATTTTCGACTTAAAATCGCAATTTCAATCGTTTATAACTCGTACACGAATTAACCAATATCGGTGGAATTTCCAGTGTAAAAATTTCCATCTTTCACGACTTTCGACTTAAACGACATTCAAGTCATTTGATCTAATTTTTAAAAAGTTATGTTGCTTCAAACAGTGTAGACCTAGTTTTGCTCGTTACTATACGTTGCATTGTACCAACTGTAAGTTAGAAACAATACAAATACGCACAATGGTAGAATACGAATATGAGAGGTATCTTGACGATGATCGAATAAAAATTTGAATTTTTATTTTTATATTATTTTATTACTAAGAAAGAAATTGTTCGACTTAAAAGTGGAAAAATTGTCATTTTTCACGATTTTCGACTTAAAATCGCACTTTTAATCGTTTATAACTCGTACACGAATTAACCAATATCGGTGAAATTTTCAGTAGAAAAATTGCTATTTTTCACGATTTTCGACTTAAACGACATTCAAGTAATTTGATCTAATTTTCAAAAAGTTATATTGCTTCAAACAGTGTAGACTCAGTTTTGCTCTCTACTCTACGCATTAAATATTCACACTCGATGGCCGAATTTTTAAAAGAAACGTCACACGATTTTCCAATCTGAACCCCTGCGCGCGGAGACATTGTAGGGGGTAGTAATGCTGACCACGTCGTGGGTAAAACGAGAATTTCTGCCTTCAGGTGTCGAGGGGTGCGCAGGATCACGGATCACGCCTGATGATCGTTGCGGCCGCGGGGCCGTGCTATTTGCCGGAGGAAAATGAGAAACAAACCGGCCGTCTAGATAATTGCCGGGAGTCGGCCGTGTAAGACGTATTAGCGACTTGTTGACAGTGCTCCGGTTCGCCGTTATCTGCGCGCGTATGGTTCCTCTTCGGGCGAGAGATGTTCTCGTCGTGACCGACGGTACGCCCGTGTCGAGGATCTAACGCGGACCTGTTGCGGTTGTTCCGTGTCTCGCGAGTTGTGTCCGTGGCGATTTTCTACGCCGATCCGAAAAAGCCCCGAGAGTTCTCTTCTCGCGCCAGGGAAACGATGAGTCGCGGACAGCAACCCAGCAAAACCGTGTAGCCGTATACCGCGGGTACGGTGAATGGAAAGTTAACAGATCACGCGACAGTGATGCAGTGCCGTAGTGTCAGTGCCCAGTGCCACGTGCCTATTGCTTGGATTACTTGAAGATGCCGTCGTCCGGTGGATACTATGACGACAGGAATCCTCTGCTCAAGGGCACCTTATCAAGGTGAGTCCTACATGCTTTCTACGTTTACGCAATCTAGAGACCCACACGGAGTTCCCCGGAGATCTCTGGCCTGGGCCTCTTGAACTTACAATTCTTTTTTCACTTTTCTTTGGATTATTGATAGTTTGGTCATACTTTGTGGATCACGACTGAGATTTTAGCAGGCCACCTTCAATAATCTTCTAATAATTAGACTGCAGGTCTGAGTGCTAAGTGTTCCACGTCGACTGTGTGGACAGAAATAATAATTAAACTGATTAATGATGAATGTTTTACGGACGCACGGAGTGCCGATCTTTGCGCGTTTATACGTTTAACAATTTTCTGAAGATGCTAGAATATAAGATTCGACGGAACTTCGGACGATTTTTATTTATTTCAGATCTACAATGGCTGCTGCTACTGAAGTTGATGTTTTCTTTGATTCCACTTTCGTAAAATTTGATTAGAAAGATTGAAGATTGCAAGAACATCCGCAGAGCAAAAATTCGTGTTCCTTGTTGTGTTTTAATACGAAATCGAACTTTTGCAATTCCTTAATATGTTGTTGTTTGGCTGCATACAGGGTGTGTTTCGTTTAGCTGGAAACGGTGGAATATCTTACGAGGGATCGATGTTATCAAAAATATGTTCTACCAAAAGTTACTTGATATATATGGGGACTCGACGCGGAATGAATAAATTTTCTGTAAATGTAGAGTAAATGGGGAGATATTAAATTAAAGTTTATATATTTTAATGGAACCATCCTGTGTTTTTTTTATTCGTCACTTGATGGCGATTGTTGAGACGAATCCAATGATGTGCAACATCATATCATTTTGTACAGTACATTGTAATGAAAGTTGATCCGAAGGAGTTAGTAAACACGGAACGCTATGAATAAGTATACTTTTAAACCGATTTTTCGTTCTTCTGGAGGCACCTTTTACGAACTCGATCTTTGTTTATACTGTACTTATATGCTGTACTTATACACTGTACGTGTTTATACTGTAGTTATATACTGTACTTGTTTATATTGTACTTACATACTGTACTTGTTCATACCGTACTTATATACTGTACTTGTTCATACCGTACTTATATACTGTACTTATATACTGTACTTGTTTATACTGAAGTCATTTGTTACTGTCGATGGATAGAGCGACGCAGGGTTCACCCAGCGATTTGCATTAAACCGACACTTTCGGATCTAATTTTATTTCAATTACTGTTTTTATTTCAATTGTACTGTACGAAATGATATGATGCTGCACATTCGTCTCAATAATCTCTACCACGTGACGAATGAAAAAACACAGTGTTCCACTTAAAAACTTTATTTTAATATCAGTATCACCCAGTATCATTTCACTCACACATTTCATTTCGTCCATAAAATCCGCAGCCTACCAACGATTTTTAATTTATTGTGGGAAAATTGTTTCGTTTATATACTCAATTAATTAATTGGTCCATCTCAAGTATCCAGGCTCACCGTTGGCGATAGGAAAGAATGTCGGAAGGAAATGTGATTAGGTTTGAAGAGCCAAATGTTGTGGCATATTTCTCAAGGTCGTCAATGTCATCGACGGGGCCTGTACATTCTTATTGCTTGCTCTTAACACCGAGGATCTAGATGAATTCGTCGACCTGTAGTGTTGCGACCTCCACATGACCTTGTGATTCATTCTTTGTTTACCGTAGTGTTTGCTTGCTACTTACGGTGCTCGAGATAAGTGGAACGCTTTCTAGAAAAATCGCTATCGTCATCCGGCTGTAATAAGATCTCAATGTATTCGATGTTCGAACTTACAATTGGTGATTGATAAGCAAGGATTATCAAGCTATAATAGCATCCCAGTGAATTCGATGTTCGAACTTGCAATTGGTGATTGATAAGCAAGGATTATCAAGCTATAATAGCATCCCAGTGAATTCGATGTTCGAACTTACAATTGGTGCTTGATAAGCAAGGATTATCAAGCTATAAGAGCATCCCAGTGTATTCGATGTTCGAACTTGCAATTGGTGATTGATAAGCATGGGTTCGGGTGTTGAATAAGTTTATTTCTGCTCCGACGCTTACGTTGGACACGTTGCAATATGTCGAGGGTTCCGATATTTAGGAAACTGTCTGGAGACCAATTTTGGAATTGGTCGCCAAGCTATGGTTTCTGGCGGGACCGGTAGAACGGCCGAGAATATACGATTACCGTTGCGATTCCCAGAAAAAGTAACGACCGGCGAAGGATCGTTGATAACGAGCGAAGGAAAGTGTGACACCAGAGATTCATTTTAGCCGATTACCCGACCAGTCGGTTGATCTCCTTGGTGCCTAACCGGTCTTCGGGTTCGCTTCTGTTTTTAAATACGTCGGCCTCCGCTCCTCGAGAGAGCACCGCACACTCTCTCTCTCTCTCTCCCTCTCTCTCTCCCTTTAGAGAGGGAGAGAGAGAGATAGAGAAGCGTGGAGCCTCTGTCGCTCGAATCGAATCGAATAATTCGTCGATTATCTCTCGAACGAAGTAACTCGTTCCACCACTATTCTCGCAAACGTTAATGGACCCCGTCGGGTCTACGGGCTTATACCGGGTGGTACGTTCGCGTTTGCAAATAGACTTTCTTTTCTACTTTCTTGGCGAACCGCTTTGCCACTTTCTTGTCGGTAATTAGCAACCATGTTTGCCGTGCGTTAAAACTCACCATTTTTTTTTCACCACAAAAACAAGAGAAATGTGTCCGACGAATGTTTAATATACTGGGTGAGATTTAGAATCGCTTCTAAATTATGGGTTTGTAGCAAAAAAATTGTTTCTACACAGATGTTAGTATCAAGAAGGATTACCCCAGAAGTAGAGACGTTTAGGAGATTTGTACATCAATTTCGATTTTTTTTTTAAATAGAAGTATATTCTTCCTGTCGACGCTGTTATTCTTATTATCTATGAAAAATTTATTAACCCATTCACGTAGAAAAATGATCGACTCGAGGAATATCTTAATTGAAATATCGATGGATGCATCTTTAGAATCTTAATAATCGTGAATTAAAAATATTGCCAGCTAATGGTAGCGAGGACTGATTCATTTTCCCCAATCACTGTGGGCGAAGCATAACGAATATTAAAAAAGGATATATAAAATTAACTGATTTCAATGAAATAAAAATGTATATATCTCTCTTTTAATATTCGTTATTCTTTAGAAATAAGTAGAATTAATACAGGCACAGTAATTATTAGCAACCCCTACAGTAGGGTCCCTTATACTACATCAAATCGGTTGTGCGCAGACTTTGTTACTAGCCTAACAAACAAACTTGCAAAGGTTTTTTCTACGAATTCCTGGTTCCGTTTCATAAAAATTCCGTTTCATTGGCCAGACATGTTCAATATTCGGGGTTCTTATAAAAGCAGAGTCCACAGAATGAACAAACGCGATAAAATCATGGTCGAACGCTGTGTGCAGATCGAACTTTCTGGCTGGCGGACAACGCGTTGCGCGAAACGCGCCGTCAGCGTTTCCCCCGCTTCGGATATTGGTTAGGGTAATACGATTACATGCTCACTGTTTAGTCAATCGATACACCTTAACGAAGAAATGAGAACCTTTATCCATTACGAGATTGGAGGGGAATGGCGGGGTGTACTCGCGTGGCATTGAACGATGCACTTGCAATAATTTCGCCCGGTAGCTTTGCCCGGAAACAAAGGAATCATTTAGCGAAAGCCGAGGAAAAATGTCAAACTTCTTGCGATAAAAATCTGAACGATAACATTATTATTTTGCATACACGACGTACACGAAACCGAGCGAAAAATGTACATTTTCGCGGAAGTTGTGCATCCCTTTGGTACATTCTTTTGCAACATTCTTTTGCTACATTCTTTTGCAACATCTTTGCCATTTTATATCACACACATTTACCTCACAAATCCGTGAAATCCACAGTTGAATAACTAGTCTGCACATCTTCGCGCAAAATACAGATTTTCTGCCAAATAGACATTTATCTTTATTTTGTTCACAATTTTAATAGACTGTTTATGCGAGATAAAAGTCATACGGGAGCCAGATACACATTTAATATTTTCTTCAATAATTCTGCGGTTTCCAGTTATCGATTTTAAAATGCACCAACCCATTCTTCTTACGAATGCATCAAATCTTGATGTCAGAAATCTTGATCAGAAAATTGCCTGACATCTTCAATTTTCTGTTTCACCTACCCTGCATTTTTCTTACAAATGCACAAAATCCGCTAACAAAAATTTACTTTCGCTACAAATAATTTCTCCAAGAAGCTTGTATAATGATCAACCGATCAAAACGATGCAGGGACACTTGAATTGTGTATGCTACTTTAGAATTATGCGTTAGAAGAATGCCAGCAACATTCTTCCCGGACGAACAAAGAAAGAGAAAGACCGAACGTCGGTTTCTTTCTCGACGAGCATTCTCGTTCGAAAAGTGTGTCCTAACGGTACATACAAGCCGAATCATCCTGATTCAAGCGTCGCGTCATCCTGATTCCCAGTAGATTCGTCGAGGAATTTGTGTGCACGTACAAAGTCTCGATACGTAAAATCGCCGATTTTCTCGAACTCGAGCGATTTTCTTTCTTCCGTCTCGCTCGATCGGCGAGCAAACGCAAATTATGCGTGGTAGCTCGCATCGTTAACCGGCTGCCATAATGCTCGGGGCCTGAACGCGTTCGAACGCCTCGAGCGTGTCGCGCTTGTTGTTTTTGTTATTTCGTTTGGGTGGTTTTTAACCGGCGGATAATCGTATAGCGCGACATAAAAGAATTTATCTCGATTAGTTTCGGGGGGGAAAAAAAAAGAACGCGAGTAATCGACTTCGGGACAATCGACACTCTTTCAGCGAAACTCTTTCTCATAGCAGACTTGCATCATCGCCATTGTTTCGCTTATTTTATTAGCGATTTTATGTCGCGTTTACTGTGGGGTAATCGGCGTCTGATCTGCTTCGATCGTTTCTCGATCGTTCGTGATCGAGACGGCCACATGGATTTGCGTGGGCTTTGTGAGAAAGATACAGATAATTTATATTAAGACACTTTGTATTTTTGCAAAATGATTTCGACAATTTTTATGTACGACGTACAGTAAGGAGGAAAACTGATTACACAGTATTTTCAATTTTTAGAATGGATGTAATTTATTCGAGCGAATCAAACACTTTCGTTGAATTTTCAATACACGCTCAGGTAAAAAAGCTGATAAACCAAGTTTTACTATTTATATACTGTGATTCCGACCAATTCAAATTTTTTAAAGAAATTTTTGTACACCTTGTGTAATGAATTAATCCTTTTAACTTCTCAATAACATTCAAGTCGTTTGATCAAATTTTACAAAAGTTATGTGGTTTCAAATTGACAATTTTTATAGCACGTGTTTGAGTAAAGAAAATTGAATGATCACCCATGCAAGCAACTAGTAAAGTAACTAGTAAAATAAATTAATATAAATTTTTAAATTCTTATTTAAAACTCTAGACAAACTGAATACCGAATCGAGTAATGAGTTTCTTGTTGTTATTACAGAAGAAATATCTAAAAGAAGAGACAAGATTGTTGTATCTCTGCAAAACGATACAGAAGATAAATTTTTTTATTTAACATCCAAGACAGATATGTATAAAATGGCGAAACAAATTCTAAGCAGACATTTTTTGGAAAATATGACAATGGTTCTTATGAAAATAGTGAAAAACTTTCAGATTCTCAGAATTAGGAACTATCACTGGAAAGAACAGTTAGAATTCGAAATTGCAGACAACCTTCAAGAATTTAGTGTCAAGAGTTTAGCGGCAGAAGAAAATAAATTCCGGACTCGAACAAAGGAATTCCAAATTTTTTAGTCCACTGGGAAAAGGACACCCGATCTTCAGCAACTTTAAGATGTTCATAAAAATGAAATGAAATGAAGAAATGAATGAAATTTTTCTACGGCTACAGATTTTGTTACAAAAAAAAAAAA
>CM052131.1:2025297-2036397 GCA_028454255.1 Halictus ligatus
CCGTTGCTGAGGCTCTACCCGATGTGGGAACCTTTCGATTCTCTACCCTGCGCGTCCCTAATGCAGAAACTGTTCCGACGATCATTTTCACCGAACAAGATGCTCTCGATTTCACGGCGCGCTTTTAACGAGCATTCCTATTATAAATCACTTTGTTTGTCGTGTCTCTTCGGGTGATATTCAACAGGTTGTTTCATCAGCTCCGGCGATCAGTTAGCCGTTCTTTAAATAAATCCTCGGTATCGAGCACGGTCGTATCCTGGTCGACAGCGTTAATCTTGCAGCGTTAACAGCGTCGCGTGGGAGACGCCTAAACCGCGTGAAAGGCCACGCCCATAGAAAACACTTATCCGCGCGAGGAACACCGAGCGCGTACTGTTTCACCTTCTCACGGTGTTGCAACAAAATCTATATTTGACACGGCCAGATCGGTCTACGATAATCGGCCCAACCCGAGAGGCTCAGACCCCACACAATGTGGCGCGTTGTGTCTTCCGTATCTACCTTGTCCCGCAATCTCGATACCGATAGACTTTTCCATGGATTCCATGTCTCGTCTTATCTATCGGACGCCTAGGTCAAGCTTGCGAGACACTGCTCGCTCCCCCGAAAACGCTTTCGAGCTCATGCAGGGGCGGAGCTACGAGCGAAATGTCCCCGGAAGCATAAAGAACGAAGTCTATTCGGTATAGGCGACAATAGACGTCCTGTGCATAGTGCTTTCTCTTCGTGGAATACCTTAAGTTGCGGCTCATTCGGCGCGGTACTGCATATGAGCAAGCTGGAGTGGTTGTGGAGGCGTGGCCTCGTCGCTACGCCTTCATAAAATCCCCTAAACGACGGTAACTTCATTGCTTTCAACAAGCACGGCTCCAATAATCTGTTTGTTGAATGTGCTCGACGGTGCCCGATCTTCGGAGTAGCTTAAGTGGATGTAGATTCATTCTAATGATCTAAATGAGCATGGTTTTATTCGTTTGTTCGAAATGCTTCAGAAGGCGTGGTCTTGTTGCTCTATCCTTGTAGAGTGCGCCGAGAGGCGTGTCTTTATCGCTCTGTCTACGCAGAATGCTTTGAGAGGCGTAGCTTCGTTTGTAATGCCTTGAAAAGTGCTTTAAGGAGGCGTGGCTTCCTCTCTAATGCCTTACAGAGTGTATTAAGAAGGCGTGGCTTCCTCTCTAATGCCTTACAGAGTGTTTTAAGAAGGCGTGGCTTCGTTTCTAATGCCCTGAAAAGTACTTTAAGAAAGCGTGGCTTCGTTTCTGATCCCTTGCACAGTGCTTGAAGAAAGCGTGGCTTCGTTTCTAATCCTCTGTAAAGTACTTCAAGGAGGCGTGCTTTCGCATCTAATGCCTTTCAAAGTACCTTCAGGAGGCGTAGCTTCGTTTCTAATGCCCCGCAAAGTACTTTAAGAAAGCGTGGTTTCATTTCTAATGCCTTGCAAAGTGTTTCAAGGGGGAGTGGCTTCGTTTCTAAAGCCTTGCAGAGTGCTATAAAGAGGCGTGGCTGCGCATCTAATGCCTTGTAAAGCACATTGAGGAGGCGTAGCTTCGTTTCCAATGCCACGCAAATTACTTTAGAAAAGCATGGCTTCATTTCTAGTGCCTTGCAAAGTGTTTTAAGGAGGCGTAGCTTCGTTTCTAAAGCATTGCAGAGTGCTATAAAGAGGCGTGGCTTCGTTTCTAAAGCCTTGCAGAGTGCTTTAACGAGGCATGGCTTCGCATCTAATGCCTTTCAAAGCACCTTAAGGAGGCGTCGCTTCCTTTCTAATGCCGTGCAAAGTACTTTAAGGAGGCGTGGCTTCCTCTCTAATTCCCCGCCAAGTACTCTAAGGAGGCGTGGCTTCGTTTCTGACGCCTTGCAAAGTACTCCAAGGAGGCGTGGCTTGGAGTCGTTCTAATAGGCATGTCTCCGACGCTCTGTCTGCATAGATTGAGACAGGTTGTTATCATTGTGCTATGCATCCAGAGCGGTTCGAATCTAGCCAAGTTCGAGCGTCAAGCCAAGTTCAAAATGAACCGGAGGAGAGTCCGCCGAAGTGGAATGTGAAGCAGCTCAACTCGCGAGTCCGCTCAACTTCAACCGGAAGTGGGGGGATAGTCGTCCATCGAGATCCGACATCGAAATCCCAGCGTGATCGGTCGATCCGGGTCAAGTACCCGTGAACGTTCGGGTTTCGTTGCTCCTGTCGACACGTTTCGCGTGTTCGGTTGCGTAACAAGCTTATACGGGCCACGACGGGAACCGTCGTCGCTCGAAACGGACAATCGACGTCGTCGCGCGTCCGTTTCGCCGAGACGACGAAGAAGGAAGAGCGGCACGTCGCCGTCGCGCGCACCAGATAGCAGGCCGACACGTTTTGCGTTTATCCGGGGCTTATCTACGGCGGCGCCCCGGACAAGTGTCTTATCGTCCGACCGTTATTTCCATAGACAAGACCTCGGTGCCTCCTCTGATCGGTCTATCCTGGCCGGGGAACTGGTCTCCCGGCTACCCGGCACAACCATAATCAGCGATACATAGTTGAGAGGGGGCGGGAGAGGGAGTGGGAGTGGGAGAGAGACTGTGCCTCTCCGGTGGGATATTTTCGTCACGTAACGCGGACGCGAGAGAAATTGTAGATCGGGCCTCTCGCGATGTTTCGGGGGGATAATTCGCTTCCCAGCCGCAGGTGTTGCATCATCGGGGATCGAGGATCCACAGGGGACTCCTCGATCCGCGATGAAACGCCTCGATTACAGCCGAACGAACGAACCAAGCGGACGCCATTGCTCCTCCCGTTTCCGCTCCTTCATTGACCAGATTAATTGGCAAAATTGCGAGGCGTTCTGAAAACAATCAGGATAAGATTGTGTGTGTGTGTGTGTGTGTATTTTATACGGCATTGTGTGGGAATAACGTCTTCGTAAACGGGACCAGTGATGTAAGAAATATTTAGCTGAAAGGGTGGGCTCGAATTGTTGTAAGTTTGGGAATTTATTATAGACAATGCTTTGTACCAATCGTTTTGAAACTCTAGAGATATTTTACTGCGCTACTGAGGTGACTTACCAAATTTTTGTTTCTTAAAAATTGTTGTAAATAACGTCCGTGTAGCAGTTTATATCCAGTAGATCATTTAAGAACGAGGAATCGAGATCAGTGATGTAAGAAATATTTAGCTGAAAGGGTGGGCTCGAATTATTGAATGTTTGGGAATTTATTATAGACAATGCTTTGTACCGATCGTTTTGAAACTGTAGGGATATTTTACTGCGCTATTGAGGTGCCTTACCTAATTTTTGTTTCTTAAAATTTGTTCTAAATAACGTCCCTGTAGCAGCTTATATCCACTAGATCATTCAAGTACGAGGAAGCTTGACGCAAACAGCTGAGGATTAATGAATTTTTATGAATTTTTTGAAAACAATCTACCGAACCGATCGGTTTCAAATTGTAGGACCATTTTCTCACACTATCGAAGTATCCACGAACATTTTTTTCAGTCCCGAAATTGCTATAAACAATGCCGTTGCAGCGGCTCATCTTCTGCCTATTCTTAGGCAGATTTATATTTTATTCAATATTTAGCTGAAAGGGTGGGCTCGAATTATTGTAAGTTTGGGAATTTATTATAGACAATGCTTTGTACCGATCGTTTTGAAATTGCAGGGATATTTTACTGCGCTATTGAGGTGCCTTACCAAATTTTTGTTTCTTAAAAATTGTTGTAAATAACGTCCCTGTAGCAGCTTATATCCACTAGATCATTCAAGTGCGAGGAAGCTTGACGCAAACAGCTGAGAATTAATGAATTTTCGTGAATTTATTGAAAACAATCTACCTAACCGATCTGTTTCAAATTGTAGGGCCATTTTCTCACACCATCGAAGTATCCACGAACATTTTTTTCAGTCCCGAAATTGCTATAAACAATGCCCTTTGCAGCGGCTCATCTTCTGCCTATCCTTGGAAAACTTAATTCACAAACGAATGGCTCTCCTGTTTATAATTCAATTAGAACGAATCAATCAATTACAAGGAATCAATGTGGAAATGTATCGAATGTAGACACGAGCCGCTTGTCTCGATGATTTTGGAGTAGCGTTAGAGTTTGGTCGACCACGAATCTAGGAGCATCCTCCCCGGTTATCATCGAGAACGGCTGGTGTGCGTGTCACTCGGGGCTGGGGTTTAGGGGATGCTGGAGGACACTCGAGAGAATCAATTTCATTTCGGCCTAGGCGGGGGCGTCTTGTAAGCGTGGGCGTGCGAGTGAATGGCCCGCGATAACGCGGTTCTGGTAATCTTGTTTCCTATTTCATTCACGGGGCGGTTTCGATTGCTCGATACCTCCGGTGTCGATACGCCGAATCGAGGACCCACGATCGAACTTGGCTACCATCGACACGCGCCCCCTCGCCATTCTATCCCGGAAACTACCCCTAAATAATTCAACATCGCCGAGCTCGGTCTCGTTCCTAATGCGGAGAATAAAATTTCGTAAAAACATATACCGTCTGTCGTAACCATAGTGCAACGTGACGAACGCATAGCATTCGCCAACCCTCGACTGTAGACTGCGAATTTTATGAGATAGACGAATTTAGATTCCTGTTGTTTCTTTCTATTTGCGGCATTTACGAAATACTTCTTGCGAGCAACTCGGCCGTGATATTCATTATTTTGTAAACAATTACGAATAGTGCCGGCACATACACTTACTCCAGCGTTGTTTGCAAGCTCAGCAGCAATCTTAGGGGCACTAATTTTAGGATTTTTTTTAATTTCACGCACTATAAAACGTTCATCGTGTTAACTGAGTTTTCGAGGTCGACCAGATTTCGCTTTATTTTTATTGGTCTTTCGTTCACCATATCGATTTATAATTCCTTGTACAGTGCTATGTGGACTATTAATCGTTTTTGCTATTTCTCGCAATGATTTCCACTGATTATGCAGTTGTATAATAATTTTTCTTTCAGTCTCACTTGTTTCCTTACCTGTACGACCCATTTCACCGAATGTCACAAAAATTCACTAGTTTTGCAGAAGGTTGCCACTAGACTGTGCATCAAAGACTCTGTCTGATTATTTGTCGTGTCCCTCTAAACCATAATATAAACAATCGGACGCCTTTCAAGTGCATTCTAGTACCTGTACGAATACTTTTTGCGCGCCAATTCAGAGACACTTCTCATACTTTTCAATTTTTCTCGTTAAGGTTAAACTTTCTCAAGTATATTTATACGACAATAGTTAAAATATATAACAATTACAATTATGTTTCGTTTTATAAACATGTCTGCAATTACATAGAGAAATACATGGTTTTTTAAGCCTACAAGAGGTGTACGAATACTTTTTACACTCACTGTAGATTGCAATTATTGAAAAAGGAACGAAGACAAGCTTCAATATTTCGCTTCGCTGTGAGTGTGTCTACATTAAGAGGGTAGTTGAAGACCCACACTAAGTAGGGCCCTTTGTTAGCTTGCGTCTTCGTGGATCATACAATTCGCATTGCCATGATCGAGGGTTTCGCGTGTCATCCTGGCGCAGGGGCCAAGCTAGGAATTTTTATTTTCTGCAGTCGAGACAGAGAATTTTTATTTTTCGTGACGATCCAGTCTGCTCGTCTTCGAGCAGGTTGCGCGAAGCTCTTCGATGAAACGATAATTGACTCCGGATAAATCGCACTGTTTCGAGCACTCGGGGTCCCACGGGCGGCAACCATAAAAAGCTCACCGTGGAAGATTGTCTCTATCAGGATCCGCCCACACGGGGAACACGTTATTTCCATTACCAATTTTTCCGTTCTCTATCGCGGCCGTTATAGTCCCATTAGCACCAACAAGGATGAACGCAGCGCTGGATACGAGGATCGGGATAAACGAGAGTCGCCTGGAGTTAGAGTTCTATACGTTCGACCAGGAAACGAGCGCGAATAGACGTAGGGTGATCTCGCCTAACGTCAAGATCACCCCCCGATGAATATTTGCGCCATTCATCGGAGCTTTTAATCCGACCCTAAATATGCATGTACCGTCGGCGGATGAACGTTGAGAGAATATTTCTTCTCTCTTTCTCTCTCTCTCTCTCTCTCTCTCTCTCTTTGGGGTAGTAAAACGTGGGGGCGGCGTTGGCGGTGGCGGCGACGAAACAATTGGTAAAAGAGGAGAGGAGAGAGTCGTCTGGAGAGGGAGACAGAAGGCGAAGGACGTGATTTGATAACACAGCATCGATCCAGGTTCTCAGGATGCTTCCACCCTGCCCTCTGCCCCTCTGCTCCTCGTTCCCATCCACCACCCCCCGCAGTCTTCCTCCTGTTTTCCGCCCCTCCACGGTTTCTACGATTCGGGTTGCTGCAACCAGAACTGTAAATACCAGTTCTATGGGGAATAACTCCTGCCGGTAACCCATAGCTGCTGGCTTCACGGGATTTTCACCCCGGAAATTCGCCGTTTCGCGGATCATGTTCTTCACCTTTTGCGAACCAAATTCCACCCCTTCGCCGACCAAATTCGTTCCCTCGCGAAGAATTGTTCAGATTCATAGTTCTATCGCGTCCACCACCGGACAAATGTGAAATACTCATTTAACCACTACTTTCACGAGTCTGACTCGCGATGAAGATTCTGAACAGAGCCTAATAAATATGTATGTATGTTATCAGTTTCCTTTGAACCGAAATACAATTCTATTTTGGCATTCTTAATGTACGAACTACTGAAGAACATATAGGCATACGATAGACATAAATATTTCTGCTTTCCTTAGGAAATTACGAATTACAAAAAAGTTCTGATCACTGAAAATACATCGTAGTGCAAGGGGTTCACAGTGTAGACAATAATGAAGTTAATCCATAATGCTTCTACCATCGCTACTTGAGGTTAATTTTGTAATTTGATTTATACAGAGATACGGAAAAACGTTCGGGGAGTAAGTTACCGTATTTGGTGGGAGGCATGATTCTGTGTTGGTGAAGGTTGTCTCAAGGTCATATTTTTATCTTTATCTCACGAACAGTAATGTTTTCTTAGTTTATAGAATTATATGATGTTCTGTTTACATTTTGAACGAGTGTTTGTGAACGAATAGAATGAGCTATTGTGAAGGTCGTTCGAGGTCACTTAAGGGCAACTGCAATGGGAAGTAGGATGGATCGTTAACATTAGGTCTGACCGGATTACTGTTGATTTTCAAGAAGAAAATTGAAAGAGAATTACCGATTGAACATTTGGGTTTCGGAGAAATGGTTAGAAGCAGAGTCCAGCAAGGATTAAGCGCCGCTAACAATAGCGCTGATATTTCGAATCCTCTCTAAAGCGAGGGGTTGAAACCTGTGACCCGATCCGCCAGAAATACCCTAAGCGTGGGCTGTTTAGCGCCCGTTACCACCCACGACCCTTTTTCTTCGGTCCCTCGACCTGCAACGTGTCGAGAGGTTCTTCACTGCGGAACACCGGAAGATTGCGCTAATATTGTAGAAACGCTGGTAGAGGAGGGGAGGGGGTTATTCTGGAACAATCGGGGGTGGTTGCTAGATGGTGGGGGGAATAGTTCTGCGGCACCCCTTGCCGAGAAACTGCCTAACGCGTTCCTCTCTCGCGACCGCACGATTTTTATATTGACGATGCACGAAAATTTCCTTTGACAGAACTCTTTATTAGCAGGAACTGCATATTATTATTCATTTAAAAATCATTTAACAATTTTTCTTATGCATGAAAATAATTTTTTCGTTTTTCAACTTGTTAATTTTAGTGTTAAATTTAATTTTTTGTGATCAATTACCGTTGCATATGCATCAGTAACCAAATTTAGATCTTTGTTGAAAAATTTCGGACAGCATTTTGTTGAGTTTATTCATTTTATTCACTAGTATTATTATTTCTTTAAGTATTGTTATTTAAGTTATTGTTAATTTTACATATGGTTCATTTATGATTAATTTCGTTCTAAACTTGTTAGTTTTTTTTAAATAAATTTGTTAATTTTTAACCCTTTGCACTCGAAGATATTTTGACTCGAAAACGAAACATTTCCTCCCACCTAGAATATTGCCCTTCAATATATTTTTTTTCATGTTATACCTACGAAAATGGTGGAATTTACTAGTACAATACCGAAATGTTTAGTAATTTATTAAATACAAACAAATTTAATAATGTAAAAAATGTTTTGAATAATGATACAGCAATTGTTAGTGGTGTCTTACAGTCACCACTCGAGTGCTAAGAGTTAATAATTTATTAAATACAAACAAATTCAATAATGTAAAAACTGTTTTGAATAATGATACAGCAATTTTTAGTGGTGTCTTACAGTCACCACTCGAGTGCTAAGGGTTAATAATAAATTTTCTTTTTCTAAAAATTTATTTTTGTTAAAATTATAAGCTATATTGGTAAATATAATTGTCTCTAAACAATTTCCTCTATATATGAATTAATAACGAGAAGTGGCGAAAACAGGCGATTTGTGCGCACTGTGCGCTGCGCGCGTCTTGTTGCGGAACCGTTTGTCGCGCTTCGTGTCTGGGCTGCTGATAGCCTGCGAGGAACAATATCCCCTTACCGGTACAAGATGTCAGAAGGAGCCACCTAACGGCTTTGATCATTTCACTGGGCCGCGTGCTTCGGAATAATAGCCTGACGAGCGTTTGTCCCGCGTTTAACCGCCCTGGAAAAATGTTTGCAATAGTACAATGACGTAGCACGGAAAAATTGGACTTCGGATATATTCTTTCATCTCGATTGCAGAAGAGTTTAATAAATAAACTGCGGACTCTTATGTATTTTTATGGATTTTTATGTTGATCACTGAACTACGGATTTTATGCATTCGTGAGAACGATCTATCTCGAGTAGACTGCAGAAGAGTTTAATAAATAATCTGCGGGCTTTTACTTATTTTTATGGATCTTTATGTTGATAACTGAACTACGGTTTTTATGCATTCGTGAGAAACATAAGTTGGCACAATTATTTATGCCATTTAATACATTATATTTCTTATTTAGTTTCGCATGTTCTTGCGACGTATCTCGAGTAGACTGCAGAAGAGTTTAATAAATAAACTGCGGACTTTCATGTATTATTATGGATCTTTATGTTGATAACTGAACTACGGTTTTTATGCATTCGTCAGAAAGATGAGTTGGCGTAATGATTTATGCATATTATTTAGTTAGTTCGCAAGACATTTATGTTCAGTGTGCATTTTCATCTTGTTGAAATGATTAAAGAAACTATGACAATTTCATTTAGCAATTCTCATTTCGGTGAATTGCACTTTGCTAAATTTTTCAATGTAATCAAGATCGAGCGAGAATAGTTGAGTAAATATAATTCACTTCGAATCCTGCGTCTCCGAGAATTGACACAATGGAATTGTTTGTTCAGTGCAGTTCGCTGCCATAACCGGTGGCTTAGCGCAGTGTATCGCTCGCGCAGGTTGCTGCGCTTTGTTTACGCGCTGCACAATGGTCCGAGAGCCCACTTTTTGTGGCCAAAAACTATTGTAACGTTATTTAAAGATTTAATGTTATATTATTATAGGTCGTCGGATTCGTCTCGATGCCAGTTAGAATACTATGAAGCAATAAATATATGTTAACGTTTAAAAAGATGAGTGTGACCTTCATTTTTTGTGAAAAGAAATTTTTTCTTCAATTTCTTTATGTCGAAATTTGTGGAAAAGTGATCAACTTTCGTTGGAAACATTTTTTTGGTCAGAAAAATCGTGTTAACAATGCTCACAGTGCATACTGTGGTCCTGAAGCCGGGAAAAACTATAAAAATTTTCACATGTACATATTGAAGGTCTGAGCTTTCTTATTCATTTTTTTAAAAACTCGACTTAAAGTTTACATTGTACGTAAAACTTTATATTCTTCGTATATATGCTTTAAAACATGCATAGAACACCATTAAATAAATTAAATATACATTTTCACGCATATGAAATTATATCGCAAATTTGCATTTCTCTGCATCGCGTAAGGAATAATTCGACTGTTTAATTGCAACTCTAATTTCATAGTTTTGCACTTGAAAGATGTGACATTTTGAGTTTCGAGGTTTCCAAGGGTTCTTGTTCTACAGAAAAAGGAATTTTACAGAAATCCGATAGTCGAAAAATTGAATTGTGGACGCAAAAAGAAGCGGGCTCCTGCGCCGGTTAGGCGAGTGAAAGTTTCGGACGCGACGGGACGCGTCGGTCCCGCTCGCAAAAGCGATTTCGCGCGAGTAAATTGCACGTGCTCTCGAGAACTCCCGCGAGTACGCGCGAACAAAAACGTGTTCGAAAGTTTCCGACAAGCGACGGAATCATTTGTGTACGCTAACGTCGGCCGAATCGGTTTCGGCCGGAGGTATAACGAACCATTGATAGAACCGAGCGACCTTGAAGTTACTTTAAAAAGTCATTAGAACGGGTTTTATTCCGGAGAAAGAAAAAGGAGAGTCTCCGTCCGGGGATTCCGAACGAGAACAATTAATCGAACGAAGAAGCGGAATATAATTAGATCGTCATCTCTTTAGGGTGATTAGCTAACCGCTTAATTTGCGTACAGTAAACAACGCGAGTATCCTGAATTTCCAGACTGCGGATCTTCATGAAAGATGGATGCTTTCGAATAAAAATTTCTTCCTTCTTTCAATTATTCTTCTTTCAATTAATACACTTGTGTCCTTCGAAACTTTCGACGCGTCTACCGCTTTAAATTGTACATTTTTCTCGTAAATACAGAAAATCAATTAGTTTCGCCACAGTTGCGAAAGTTCGAGCAAATCTGGCGTCTCCATCGAGACGTTAAATCAACGTCGAAACGATAATTAATGAATAATGCGGAGCTAAACGTTTTCCGCGTTGTTCGCGCCATGCGCTCGGAAAGAAATCGGAACAATGGGAACAAACGATAAAGCTCGAATCACACCGTCTCGCGCGACTTCGTACAAAATGGTCGATGCTCGGAGATACCGCGTTCGCAAAAAGAAACATTTATACCGGCGGCAAGTTTCGGTGTCACGAAAGAAATTTTCCCAGTCGTAAATTACGTTGTTATCGCGATAAATTTGTTCGTGCAAGTCGCACGGCATTTCCATAGATATA
>CM052131.1:2036497-2053558 GCA_028454255.1 Halictus ligatus
GTTTAAAATTGCAGTGACCTACTTTTATAGTCAATCAGACTCGCATTCCTCCTAGCTGTCTTCTTCATAGCAACGAACATGATCTCCATCCCATCTCTCATCAAAAGACTCCCTCCGATCCAACTGTCTCTACAGAAAATGTTTCGGATATTCGTAAAAATCAAAGTTCTCGGTGAAAACGACTCCGCGAAAGAACCGCTCACGGTTCGCCTAAACGAATCAAGCAAATGCTTGCAAGGTGCTCGACGCCATCGCTGCCGCCGTCACCGCTACAATGGCCGCCGGTGGATCCGCGGGTCGGCGCGACATCATGCTGGAGGGTGTGCGGGGGTGTGTTTGCTGCACCAACACCGTCGACGGTTGCACCCCTCTTGGCTCCAGGTCTCTCTCTCTCTCTCTCTCTCCCTCTCTCTCTCTTTCAGTGTTGGTATCGCGAGAAAGCGTGTGCCTATCGCTGTCGCTGCCATCGCGATTGCCAGTGTTTGCGTCACTCGCACCATTCTATTACCACCACTGACATGAGCGCGCCTAGTCTCCTGGTAGCCTCCTCTACCAGCGAAGACATCGGCTACGAGGACGACTACTATAGCGAAGACTATGACGCTCACCTACACGCGCTACCGCGTTGCATTACTCACGGAGACGCACCACCAACACCACCAGGGAGGTCCTCGACAGATGGTTGGAAACGTTTGCAGGGCTGTGAATAAGACAGAGAAAAACGCGAGGGATGTCGGAGGGGTACGAAGGGACGTCGAAGGGGCTAGAGAGACGGAAAGACTGGAGAAGATGGACGGAGAAATTATGGGGGGTGGGGGGTTGCAACAGAGTCGAACGTCCCCTTCTCTCTTTTTCGGTCAGAGATAGTCGTCTCTCCTTCTTTTCTTTCCGCGGACTCGATCAGCCGTCTACCCTCGTTTATCCCTCGTCCACCCTCCTCTGTCTTGTCCCGTCCTCCTCTGCCGATGACTGTCGTCCTCGTCGCACCGGCAGGTGCTCGCCGAATTACCGCAGAAGCCTCCCCTCAGGAGGGAAAAAGACGAAAAGCGAGGGAGCGGAGGCCGAGCGAGAAAGCGGCAACGAGAGAGCCGATACCTAATCCTCCCTTCGTTGGCCCACCCTCGGCAGGAAATCAATAGAGAGGGACTCTAGCCCTCCCTCCGTACCCTCTACTGCTCGCTGCACCCCTTCGGACCGTTTCTATCTTTCTTCTTCGTTCCCGGTCACGTCGAGGCCTCTCCGTTCCGTTTCGTTTCGTTTCTTCTTTCCTTCCTTCCTTCTTTTTTCCGTGGCAAGGGTCTCGTCCTTTTTCCGACCGGCACGACGAACTTTCGAAACCGGACTGCCTCTCGTTTGCACCCTCTGCCCTCTGCGACCGCCGCCGCCACCCTCCCCCGTTCCGTCTCGACTCTCCCGTCCCTCCGTTTCGTCTCGCCTCTGCTATAGCACGCGACGATACCGCGCGCCGATCGCGGACCTCTCTAATCTCCCGCGAGCAACCCGCTAATTGCCCTGATTCGTCGTTTCTTCTGATAACCATTCTCGCGGGCCACTCCGAAATTATTGGACGGGGAGGGGGATGAACTTGCGATCATTCCGTGCCCGATGATTTCGGGAATTGAGAATGGTTGTTGAGATTGATTGGAGGAAGACTTAAATTTATTTGCTTCTTTCAGTACGTATCAGACGGTTTTAGCGAATGGTAATTAAGTTGATTTTCATACGCGTTCCTGTGGACATTTTGGAACGTTGAAAGGCTTGAGTCGAAAGTGGCAGGTAGTACTTTACGATCAGGGTGTTTAGGTTTAAAAAAAGGAATGCGAGATTGTCCCCGAAAATTTGTGTTACCTGTTGGTTAGTTGAGTTAGAATTTTCAATTTTAGAATGTATTACCCTAGGAATTTTTAGTTAAAAAGGAATGCGAGATTGTCCCCGAAAATTTGTGTTACCTGTTGGCTAGTTGAGTTAGAATTTTCAATTTTAGAATGTACTACCCTAGGAATTTTTAGTTGATAACAGCAGTCATATCTTGGAAAAACAGAAAAGTAAGAGAACGTATCGGAAAATCGGCTACGGCCGAAATTGCTTCCGTTTGGTATGGTTTTAGTATGAATTTTTAATCTTCCGAGAGCTTAAATTAAAGCTGAAAGCCAATCGTCGTTTATAGTAGTTTTTCATTTAAAAAGAAATTCGGTATCGTGTCTGAAAATTGAGAAATCCCGATCGGTAGCAGAGAGAGGAATGGACAAGACTTTGGGGAGCGATTTTAAGCCAATTTGTACAACGTATTCCCGTAGGAATTTTTGAACTTTTGCGGGGCTGGAATTGAAGGTGGCGCTTCGTGATAAGGGTAGATACGCGAAATAAAAATTTTCTGTTTTGACAATCCGGAGTAAACTTGCGCTAAACAGTTGCGTGTAGAGAGAGCATCGAGTGAATTTAAATAGCATGTTGTGGTTCCAAGAACCGGATTTAAATTCTGAGGCGAGGGTTTTAAAAACTGCGCCATCCCCTAACATCAACCGGTTCTCTACCTCCGTCTGTGAACCCTGCGAAAGGTTGTTTGTGGGTCTGAACGGACCCAGGCATTGTGCGACGAGGGTTAAACAGAAACAGACAATGGATCGATGTCCGAGGCTCTGTTTCACTCGGTGAACGCGACCCTTGAAAGAAATTGAAGACCTCGGGGCAAAAATGGATGCAAATGGCCGTGTATTTTAGTAAAATCGCGCTGGTTGTAGTCTTGCGTGTTTTTATAAATCCCTGATTGTTCTCTCTTATCACTATTCTCACTATTATTCTCGCTCTCTTCGCTATTATCTCCTATTATATCTCTCTAGGTTGTCCGAACGTTGCGCCAACTGTGAATGACCGAAATTCTGCTGAAAAATTTGCAAATTTAACCGCTTCCTTCTAAAAAATAACTCTCGACCAAAAACTCGGTACTTATTCGATGCTTCGCCATTGAAAGATTTGTCCGAAAGGAATTTTACTGTTCTCGAGAGAATGTTCAACTATTCTCGAGACCGCTTCTTCGCATATTTTTGTTCGATCCTGCATTCATTTCTTCAGCCGTCCTACACACTGGTATTTTCCACGCTCGTTCGCATGACTTCTTCATAGTCGAGAGAAATATGGAAAATTAATACACCAGCGTTAAAAAATATTTGATCGCGCGCCACAGTATCCACGGTTTACGGGAGAGAAAACAAAAGGCAACCGCGGTCCATTGTCTTACGATTGTTGTTTCGCCATTTCTCTGCGATTGCATGCATTACTCTCGAATATGTAAAAGCCGAAGCTTCTCCCTCTCTCTCTCTTTTCTTTATTGAAAAAGCTCCATTGTCCCAGAAACGAGTGTTTAAACATTTTTCATTCGTAATTCTCTCGTAGCTCGCCATTCAATGTATTATAACATTGTGCGAATAATTACAAACCTATTACAAGCGAATCGTCCACAAACAATTAAACTTTGCAATTTAGGCCGGGGCAGTCGAACAGGCTCTTCAAACATTTTTCTACATCGGTAAACAATACATTAACAAAAGGATTGCAGGTTTCTCACGATTAATTAATTAAACACAGTTTATTTTAATGGATCTCTCCAGTTCTTTTGACACAGAGAATGAATTTCTGAGTAAATCTACTTCCTCTGAGTGTCTAGATAAATCAAAAACAAGAAGAATGAAAGAAACAGTCAGAGACTCCTCTCTACACAGTAAAATTTAACTTCATACAATTCTCTGGAACCGATTTACCGTCGCAACGTTAAATCCAGAAGGAGAAAAATAAAGAAGAGAACAAACGAAAGAGGAGAATTTGACAAGCATATTTGAATCGATCGCGTACAGCTAGAAATGAATTCTCAACCTTGAGCAAAGTTCCGCGTCATCCACGCGTGACCGACGTGGCAGTTAACACGTTAAATAGAACAAGAAAATAATTGACGATAGGATCATGATCTCTCATGGTTCTTCGCGATGCAAATCGGTTGAAGCAGAAAGTAAGAAGCGTTATTAGTCGCCTGGCGATCGCAGCGCTAATTGCGAAACGTTGCGAACGCAGGTGCCGTGGTAGGTACGAGACGAGGAAGCATGGCGGAATTTTCAGGCGTGGGCGTTGGAAATCGGGATTCCGTTAACGGTGTAGCCCCGGTGTATCGAGTCGAGGACACCGGGAGAGAACACGAGGGATCACGGAGGCGGGTCCGAGTGACGTAGCGGAAGTCGTGCGTCACCGGTGACGCGGAGGCGACGTCCGAAGCGAGAGGAGGATACGTCCGAAAGGGGGCCATTGACGAGGGAGAGGACTTGTTGCACGTCCTTTTCGACGCGTGTTCCGGTGTATCTCTTGATCCCGACGCGAGACGGACCGTCAATCGAGCGTCGACAGGATCGAAGAGTGCTCGGTGTCCTGTTCGCACGATCGGTTTCACAAACGGCCGAAAACCCGGCCCGAAAATCTTTACAATTGCCGCCACCCTCCCATCGCGAGGCGCTTTCGACTTGTTGCTCGCCTGTTCCGCTATTCTTCTCTTTCACTCTTTGAAAGTCTACCTACCTCTCTCTCTCTCTCTCTCTGTCTCTCTCTTTCTTTCTATTTAGCTACCGACCTTTCTGCCGCACCAGAAGAACGCAATCACATCTACTGGAAAGCTGATTTCACTCCAGGGAATTTGTTCCCTTTTATTATAAAATATTACGGACGTCTAACTGAAAGCAGTCAGGTTCGAGTAGGGTTCGATGACCGTGGTTATTTTGGGGATCACACGAATTTTGAGAACATTTGAAAAAAGTTCTACTTATTACAAATTTAAATAGTACAATATTAAACTCGTGCAGGTGAACTGTTCATGCAAGTCTGGCTCGTGTAAAGAGTATTTTCGCCATTCCTACGGCAGGTGTATTGATACAAGCGCTTATCTCTCGACGAACCAGTTCTGCAACATCGATTCTCATGCATAGTCTTGCTATAGGAGGACTCTGCTTCGTGCATGTTCTGGGACAAACCTGTTCAAACTTGTTCAAGCTTCTCGTATACTTTCCCAATACATATTCAAGCTGGCCCAAACTTGTCACACTTCTTAAAGCTTCTGCAAACTTATTCAAGCTTCTCCAAATTTCTCCAAACTTGTTCAAACTTATTCAAGCTTCTCCAATTTTTTCCAAACTTGTTCAAACTTGTTGAAGTTTCTCCAATTTTCTCAAAACTTGTTCAAACTTGTTCAAGCTTCTCCAATTTTCTCCAATCTTCTTGAAGCACCATCGTGTCTTTCCAAGTTCGCCCAGTTTGTCCATACGTCTTTAAGTTTTTCCAAACTTGGTTAAACTTCTTCAAGCTTCTCCAAACTTCTTCAAGCTTCTCCAAGCTTCATCAAGCTTCCTATACTTCTTCAAGACTTGTTCAAGCTGTCTCAAATTTGTCACACTTCTTAAAGCTTCTCCAATTTTCTCCAAACTTGTTCAAACTTTTTCAAGCTTCTCCAAACTTCGTCAAGCTTCTCCAAACTTATTCAAGCTTCTCCAAACTTATCCAAGCCTCTCCAAGCTTCATCAAGCTTCTCCAATTTTCTCCAAACTTGTTGAAGCTTCTTCGTGCTTCTCCAAACCCGTCCAGTTTTCACATGCTTCTTCAAGTTTCTCCAAACTTTTTGAAGCACCATCGTGTTTTTCCAAGTTCGTCCAGTTTGTCCATGCGTCTTTAAGTTTTACCAAACTTGTTCAAACTTCTTCAAGCTTCTCCAAACTTATTCAAGCTTCTCCAATTTTCTCCAAACTTGTTGAAGCTTCTTCGTGCTTCTCCAAACCCGTCCAGTTTTCACATGCTTCTTCAAGTTTCTCCAAACTTGTTCAAACTTATTCAAGCTTCTACAATTTTCTCCAAATTCGTTTAAGCACCATCGTGTTTTTCCAAGCTCGCCCAGCTTTCCCAGGTTTCTCCAATTTTCTCCAAACTTAATGAAGCTTCGTCATGTTTCTCCAAGCCCGTCCAGTTTGTCGACGCGTCTTCAAGTTCCTCCAAACTTGTTCAAACTTGTTCAAGCTTCTCCAATTTTCTCCAAACTTCCTAAAGCACCATCGTGTTTTTCCAAGTTCGTCCAGCTTTCGCAGGTTTCTTCGATCTCCTCCAGACTTGTACAAGCTGCTTCGGGCTTCTCCATGCTTCTCGATGCTTCTTCAAGCTTCTCCTTTCGCCATCTTCATGACTAGAATCGAAGATCGCTGAAGATTGTCCCACCCCCGACTCTCGAACTAACCCAATCTCGCACATCGAACATTGCGTACTTGTTGCACGCTCGCTTCCACGTACGCGTCGATGTGCCAGGACCACCCCAGTCAGCTCCGATAATTGTTGCTGCTGGCAACGAGGTGTTCTTACGCGTTCATTGGTGAAAAAGAACCAGCTAGCTGCGCGTATGGTGGGGCGGAAGTAGCGTGGACTTGTTGCGCGGCTACTCGCGCATGTGTGCCTCTGTTCTATCACGATAAGCTCACCAAAGTAGATATAGTTAATTCATATTTGAACACTTATGCTCGTACAGTTGTTTTAATCATTACGATCACCAGACCGAACAGCATAATCTAATATTTCATTCTAAACACAAAGTTTTCTACGTTAATTGCTAGGAATACAAGCTAAACGACATTTCTTCTTTTAATAACATTAGCAATTCGAGAATAGTATAACAGCATTCTTGAAATCTTGTATCATGTCTAAATAGTTTTGTATTGTATACGCTCATAAATGTATAAAATCCGCAGGGTACAAAATAAATTCGAGAAAACAAATTCAAAAATAAAGGCTTCGAATCTCTCAGCAACATGTTATAACAATTTCTTGTGTTATTTAAAAGGTGATAGCTTGAAAATGTTTGCAGCCCCCCATGCGTTCATCGTAATCGCTGATCGTTAAATACGAAGACAACAAATTCAACGATTGTCTGCGAGCTCTTAATTAAAAAATTCAAGACCCACCCTAAATTTCCCTAATCCGCCGATCATCTCCAAGGACAGTGTTCCACACCACGACACGGTAGATCGAGTCGAAACCAAGAACCGTTTCCTGTCCAGTTGGCTTTTTATCCGTTGGATCGATAACTCGCAAGATTATTCTTATCAAGATCGCCGTTATCACATCGTTTCCATCCTCCCCGCCCCCCTTCCTTTATTCGCGCTGGCATTCGTACACAATTATTCGTCGACACCAAGGAACGAGGAGGAACATAACCGAGCCGTTTCTCCGCTTAGGCAGATCTCGGCGATAGTCTACTGTGCCGATCCCCCTTTTCCGTCGACGTCGCTGAACAAAAGGGGGCGAAGGAGAGCACGGTGGCGGATTATGCAAATGGAATCGACGGGTCATCGACGCCGTGTTCCGAGCAAATTACTAATTTACAGGCCGAAAGGAATTGACTTAATTGAGATATCCGGCCGAGCAGGGTGGACGCGATGAAGCAGCTGTTCCGGGGGTCGATCTTTTGAATTTTGCGACTCCGGAGCAGTTAGGGGATGGATAGCGATGCAAATGTCTGCGGGCCGACCTGGTGATTTGATTTTCAAAATTGTTTCGGCTTTGAGGGGACTCTTCGAAGCCTTAGATATAATTCTGTAAACACTTCCAAGGTTCTCCACGATTCTCCGCGCTTCTTTCAGCTTCGACAAGCTTCTCCAAGCTTCTCCAAATTTATTCAAGCTTTTCCAAACTTAAACAAGCTTCTCAAAGCTTACTGCAAGCTTCTCCAAGTTTGCTCAAGCTTCGCCAAATTTATACAAGCTCCTCCAAACCTCTCCAAGCTTCTTTAAGCTCCTTCAACCTTCTCCAAGTTTATTCAAGCTTTTCCAAACTTATGCAAGCTTCCCCAAACTTCTCAAAGTTTATGCAAGCTTCTCCAAGTTTATTCAAGCTTTTCCAAACTTATGCAAGCTCCCCCAAACTTCTCAAAGCTTTCTGAAAACTTCTCCAAACTTGTAAAAGCTTTTCCAAGTTTGTTCAAGCTTCGCCAAACTTATGCAAGCCCCTTCCAAACCTCTCCAAGCTTCTCAATGCTTCTCCAATCTTCTCCAAAGCTTCTTCAAATTTATTCAAGCTTTTCCAAACTTATGCAAACTCCCCCAAGCTTCTCAAAGCTTTCTGCAAGCTTCTCCAAGTTTGTTCAAGCTTCGCCAAACTTATGCAAGCTCCGTCCAAACCTCTCCAATCTTCTCAAAGCTTCTTCAACCTTCTCCAAACCTTCTCCAAGTTTATTCAAGCTTATCCAAACTTATGCAAGCTCTCCCAAGCTTCTCAAAGCTTCTGCAAGCTTCTCAAACTTGTGAAAGCTTCTCCAGGTTTGTTCAAGCTTCGCCAGACTTACGCAAGCCTCCTGCAAACCTCTCCAATCTTCTCAAAGCTTCTTCAACCTTCTCCAAACTTATTCAAACTTCCCGGAGCTTGTCGGATCGTTTTCGATAAAACCAAAAACGATATTTTCACCTTTGATTGCAGACGAAGCGATGCATGCCAAAATCGAAAAGTCTGAATTCGCCTTTAGTAGATCGAATGCGAAATCAAAGGCGAGGACTGGCGATTGAGCAACTATGTAGTCAGAATTCTAAGACTAGAGTGTTATCTAGCAAAAACTGGTGGCGTTAGTTTTTCCTCTCGTTATCCTAATCGCCAGTCTCGTGTCCGATTGCGAGCGTACGGTGAAATTCCTCGCCGCAAAGCGTAATGATTTTCGACACTCGAGTCTAGGACGATATCCATCTGCTTTCCGCCGCGAAACAGAACTAGACCGCAGTGTTGGTGTTTCCTGTTTTTCAGCTGTTATGCGGTCGCGAAGTATTTCCTGTGTGGCCAAGAGTAATCAGAAATTTCGATGCTCGGCAGCCGAGCTCGTTACGCTTGCTGTTAGTTAATATAGAGAAAGAAAGAGACAGGGAGAGAGGGAGAGAGAGAGAGAGACCTCGGGGATTCGCGAGGATTTAACGAACGCTAATCTTACTCTTTAGAAAAAGACATGCTTCGGCGCACGCGCTCAAACATCGCATGAGTTAGCGCGGTGGTGCATCGGGTTTTCCTGAATTGGCTTCACCTTCGGCCGACGCCGACGTGGGCGAGGAATGTTTAACATTCCGCGATAAATAATGCCCAGCTGTCACGAGCGGTTCTTTTCCGCGTGCGTTGAAATTCGTCGAGGATTTTTCCTCGGGCAGACTGTGCTCAAAATTCATAAGCTGTTCACGGGGCATAGCAATCGTTACTGAACTCACAGAGTAATAAACGTACCGGCTCTGTTTGTCAATAATAAAGACTTTATGTCGTGTAATAAAGTGACTGTTGTTTACTGCGTGCTGCCTTGTAAATATGACAAGATTGCGTTTATTGAGCGCTTGTACAGTGAAATTTACTCGATCGTTTCTCATGGAAATTTCTTGATAATTTCAGCAATTTTAAAGTCGGGAACAAGTGATTTGACTTGCAACTTTTACTATTTAACACTAATCGTAACGAGCACTGCAAGCGACTGGTATTATAATCATAGAATTTATTTAGAATTTTAACCAACGTTTCACGTACGTTTAATATTAATTCTCCAAACTTGTGGAAGCTTCTCCAAGTTTGTTCAAGCTTCGCCAAATTTATACAAGCTCCTCCAAACCTCTCCAAGCTTCTCAAAGCTTCTCCAAGTTTATTCAAGCTTTTCCAAACTTATGCAAGCTCCTCCAAGCTTCTCAAACCTTCTGCAAGCTTCTCCAAGTTTGTTCAAGCTTCGCCAAATTTATACAAGCTCCTCCAAACCTCTCCAAGCTTCTCAAAGCTTCTCCAAGTTTATTCAAGCTTTTCCAAACTTATGCAAGCTCCCCCAAGGTTCTCAAACCTTCTGCAAGCTTCTCCAAACTTGGGTAAGCTTCTCCAAGTTTGTTCAAGCTTCGCCAAATTTATGCAAGCCTCCTCCAAACCTCTCCAAGCTTCTCCAAGTTTATTCAAGCTTTTCCAAACTTATGCAAGCTCCCCCAAGGTTCTCAAACCTTCTGCAAGTTTCTCCAAACTTGTGAAAGCTTCTCCAAGTTTGTTCAAGCTTTTCCAAGTTTGTTCAAGCTTCTCCAAGTTTGTTCAAGCTTTTCCAAACTTATGCAAGCTCCCCCAAACCTCTCCAAGCTTCTCCAAATTTATTCAAGCTTTTCCAAACTTCTATAATAACAACAACAATGCTGGATTATCGATTAATTCCGTACGATCGACGTTGCATGATGTGACCATAATCTCTTGCTGATCTAGACGGTGTAAAATTTTTCATAGCTTTCTCCAAATTCTAGTCAGTAACATGAAAGCGTATCGGTGCTAATGGAATATAATATACAAATGGTATAATAAGTAAATAAGATGGTTTGGCTTTGCGTAATTAATGTTAAAGTATTCCTTGGAGTTGGTATAGCGTACAGAGCAAGTTCGTGGAAGGTTAAAATAAATTTCTGGTGGTTAGATTTGTCGAGACGTACCCCAGGCACGCAGGAACATGGGTCGTACGTTCGACTATCCGGATAATTAAGTAACAGCTCGGTACGATAACGATTAATATTCATTATTCGGTGCAGCTAACATTATCTGGCGCAGCCTCACACGCGTCACGTAAAGTCCGCGCGGCTGTGCATTCGAATTACGTGCCTGGGGACACTTTATATTCAATGAATTGCCGTTTCTTCTTTCCCTGGTAATACTTTCGGAAAACAGACGTTTCGAAGGGTAGAGGATGATCCCGTAGGCTTCTCCGATGCAGCTGTATTGAAACAGTGACTTTGAGAATAACAATACAACTGATCTGCGCGCAATTTTAATTTCTCGAAACGTGTCGTCGAACAGAATCAATGCGTCAGTTCATTTATGAATGAATCTCCATAGACATTTGATCGATTTCTTCTCAATTCTTCATTAAGCTAACCTTTCAAACTTTCAAATAATAAAATTGTACGTGAATTAATATCCAGTCGATGACCATAATAAGCAAATTTATCGCCGTTTATTGTCAGAGCGAACATGGAAAAATTTTTTTTTTGTTTGCAGACGTTTATTTTAAATTGGTCGCGTTAACAGCTAGGTCAATAGCGACCACGTCGATTACGATTGAATATAAAAGAGAAGGTTACAGTTCGATGGATAAACAAATCGATTGATGTGTATATAAAATGTTATAAATTTGTTTTTTGCTGTAACCCACCACAATGTAAATAATAACATTTTATATATATCAATCCATTTAAAAAACAAAAGGACATTTCCAATATTGTTCTCCCTTTGTTTTTTAAATCGATTGATGTATATAAAATGTTATTATTCCAATATGTTACGTTTCCAATATTGTTTAAATTTGTCATGAGGTCATTTGATTTGACGTTAACATGAAGAACTGGTGTTCATATTATGCAGGTAGTTTTTTTCATAAATGTTCTAAAAATGTCTCTGAAATGTCAATTTCATATTTGACAAATGTCAAATTATCCTTAACCTTCATTAGTTTATCTTTAAATTCTAAGACCTACGTGCTAAATTCTCGATTTTATTTTATCGTTCATCCTTTAACTTCAATATTGTATGTATTTCACATTCATTTAATCTTTCTCCACGGCCCACACTGTGCTATGTTCTTTTTATGAAATAAGCACAAAATAAACGACGTACATACTTTATCAATTAGATTGTACAATGCATGTACCCACTTCAGGGTGTTATACACAACTGAGAATCGAAAATCTGCAGCTTGTGCTATCATTTACACAATATTTACGTTTTCGTTCGTACAATTCCGTTGACGTAAATATTGTGGATAATACTCAGTACATTATACATATGAACATATCCAGAAATCTTTACAATATCAAAACATTAATTTTCTTCAGTTTATGGTATCAAACGAGAGAAAATATGTGACGTGCTATCTTTTTGTCCCGTTTACGGACCACAATATTTACGTTTTCGTTCGTACAATTTCGTTGACGTAAATATTGTGGATAATACTCGGTACATTATACATATGAACATATCCAGAAATATTTACAATATCAAAACATTAATTTTCTTCAATTTATGGTATCAAACGAGAAAGAATCTGTGACATGCTATCTTTTTGTCCCGGAGTGTATACTCGCGCCGGATTGATCAGGCTCCTGGGGTGTGAAAGAGTATGCGTTTTCTTCGCCTCTGTACGTGTCCGTGTTTATCCAGAAACACGAATATGCCTCGGGTGGGATGAAAATCGGTTGTCAAAGTTCTCCCCGATGTGATTATCGACCTGGGGCATGCTATTGGGAAAATCAATCTATTATCCGTCACGGTTATTAACTTTGCAAAGTAGCTACGTATTATTTTAATTACCAGTTGACGTCTAATTGACGTCGGCTTTATTTACGGTTCCGTCGTTGATGCGTCGTTCGTAATTCGAGCGGTCCGATCCGCACGTTCCCGGTAGCCCGTGCCTCGCTTATGGTCGTCGTCGCGCAAGTCGATGCGCGAACACTTTTCTCGACTCGCTCGGCAAGGCGGCGTCGTAACTCCGGTTTCAAACTCCCGCCGGCAGATGTCGGGGCGTCGGCCAGGTGGGCTCGACCAATCGGCTCTCGCGCCTCTGTTTCCCCCCACCCCCCGCCCCTCCGTCCCGTCGGGTATACGATCGGCGCTCTCCGCCGTCGGTGTCACGAACGGCGATCGCAATATGGCTTCCGCCACCGCCAGCAAGTGAGAGTAGCCCTGCGAGGAGGACGGTGACATCGGAAAAAAACATGGTGGCGTGTTCGCTGGTGCGCGGTTGTTCGCGCGCGTGAATCTCGCCGCCGGCGTACGGTGCGCGTCTCCTTCGTCCTTTCCCGAAGCGGCGGTACCGTTCTCCCCCGGGAGGAGGAACGAGTGCGTGCTCGGAGCGCAGCAAAACAATCTCGCCCCGAAGGATAGAGAAGGACAACGAGCGCGAGAGGGGGGCACCTCCGGTGCATGTGTGTGTGCGGTGTGTTTCTTCTCTCTCTCTCTCTCTGTGATCGAAGAGAGCGGGACGACGCGAGTGCACGCACGAGTCGCGCACGTCCGACAAGGACACCGGACCGGAGAACTCGGCGCAGAGCCTGCAGAGCGAGCGGCTCTCTTCGGCACTGTGTGCGGGAATCGTGACACGAAACCGCATCGTCGAGGATCCTCGTTCCGGATAGCCTGTGTAACGATCCGGTCGTCAGAAGAAGTCGGTAGTTCGGGAAAAATCGGTGGGGACAGTTCTTCGGCGCGTTCAGCGCGCTCCGCTCGGTGTACACACGCCGAGAAGCGTGGCTCTCTGTGTGCGTTGCGTTCCCCGTGCACGCCGTGTTTCTCTCTGCGGACGTGCGTGCGTGCGTGCGTGCGTACGTGTGTCGTCTTATTACCGTAGTAGACCTCGCCTCTCTCTCTGTGTATCTATACATACATACATACATATATATGTATGTATCTATGCGTGCATCGTGTCTCTCCCACTCTCTCGCCGCGTTTCCGCGTGTGTACGGTGTCCGTGCGCGTCCCGCGAGTTGCGGGATAGTCTTCTTGCGGAGCGTTGAAAGAGGACGGACAGACGGCGAGGCGGGCGTGCGAGAATGAGAAGAAGAATACCGTGGCGCACGACGACGACGACGACGACGGTGCTCCTCTGTGTGGATCGACGAGCACGACGACGTAACGGCGAGACGGAGAGTGAGTGAGTGAGTGAGTGAGTGAGCAAGGCGACGTTGCCAGAGTTAGTTTTCCTTCTCGCGTTCAGCCGTACAGCACGTACCTCTACCACCTCTGTACGTAACGTACACGTACGTACACACTGTTGTACGTGCGCACTGTTGTGCTCCTCGCTGTTGTTGCGAGAACGCGTACGCGCAACGGGCGAGCGAGAGATGGACGATAGATACGTGTGCGTGTACATTAGCCTCGATCGGAGATAGAGGGAAAAACGGAGCAAGTCGGATCGCGCGAAATACAATCGAGAATTCTTGTTCGATTATATCCCGGATCGTTTCGATCGAACTCTTGTTCGATTGTGTTCCGGATCGTTTCGGACGGCGATTCGTCGATGCCATGAGACGAACCCCGATGACGCGCGACCGGGACACGTGACACGTGACGAGTTTGGCCGATCGACCAGCCATGAAGAAGCCACGGTGAGTTGTTGTTGTTGTAGGGGCTATTGTAATTTTGTTGTTTTGTTTTTTTTTTTTGGGAATAAAATTGATATCTGTTTCACCGTCCACGTTGCGTCCCCGCCGGGAGGACCATCTTGGCGTTTGATCGCTGATTTGACCCCGGCGCGACCAATGGCGGACGGGCTTATGGGATGTTCGAACACGCGGGACTGTTTGAATACTCGGGCCCTTTGGCTTTTAAATTTTGCCACGTGGCTTTTTGGTGACGAGTAAGAGAGTTCTTGTGGATTTCTGTTCGGTCAGGGAATTTTCTGTCGTTGATTTATTTCGGAGGATTGAAAATGCGCACTGAGATTGTCAGGTTTGAGGATGTTATAATGTTGTCAAGAATCTTATTGTTGCAGAATCGTTGATGTAGCAGTTCGGTTATTTGAGCTGAATGGTGGAGATTAGGAAACTGTTTTCCTATAAAGCTGAGGGCGATAACCGAGAAAATAATTATAGGTGGACTGCGGATCCTTGTGCAGAATAGAAATTTTCTGTATTAATTGCAAGGACTAGAAAACAAATGTAGTGTCAAAACTCCTTTTTTTTTGTCTGTAATAGTTCGAATAGGTTTGAAAGCACTTCTTTCAATCTTCCAGTCGTTTTAACCCTTCTAATTTTTAAATCGTCGTGGAAGTCGATGTCCCCGCAGCGGGGATCATATAAAAGTTTAATTTTGTTTTATTCCAAAAAAAGGAACCCCTCTTCCGAAAGAAAGGGTTAAATTTCATCTATTCGATTTTGTCATAAATGCGTAAAATCCGCAGTCCAATTATAGCGCATAGGTGTTTAATTGGAGCGTTACCAAAAATAGCGAGCACAATGTTGTGCAAAAATTCAGATTAAAATAACTATAAAGAATGGTTAGATTTCTGAAAGAAAGGGATAGTGTACACGGGGGTTTAATTGATAGGAGGTTAATTGGAACAATTTTCTGTAAGCATTCCATGAGCTGGAATCGATAGGAGTTTTTAAGGGCTAGTTCGAATATTGAAAGATGTGGGGAGGGGGATCAATATTTCCCGACAATGTCCGGCAGGAAATATTTTGTTTTCTCGTCCCGACAATCATGCCTCGAAGAGGGTGAAGGTTGCATGGGGTTTGTTGGTCGGGAATATATAGGGGTTGCTGGCAGTGTCTATAAATCGGGTGTCAGCGAACTGTTCGGCCCAGGGGGATTTTGACTCGGGGCTACGCCACTGAATGCAGAAACGGGTACACGACGTGGTGGTGAAATGACGCGATTATGGGGGGATGAGTCAGAAGATTGACGCCTTGTTTATCGATCTTGACGCTTGCTCAACACTCGTCACCGCATCAATATTTTGATGATTGTTGTTCGGTCGAAAAGTCGATGATAATAATTTCTTCTAATTGGCGAGGTCGCTGAAGTTTTGGTAACTTGAGAGTTGAACGAATCTCGGCGCAAATGCCTAGGAAACAGCTGTTTACAAAGTATATATCCATTAGTATATATCCATTATTGATTAGTATCGCTCTATTGATGTTGTTATCATTATTGTTCAGTCGGAGGGTTGTTGATTTTTATAATTTTGAACATCTGCAGGGTTCCTAGGGTTTTAGTGATTTGAGAGTTGGAGAATTCTAGGGACAAACCTCTATAACAACTATATATCAAATTTGTAATGCATTGTCTAGTGAGCATTATCACTGTATGAATATTGTAATGATTTTTGTTCAGTCGGAGGGTTGTTGATTTTTATAATTTTGAACATCTGCAGGGTCCCTAGGGTTTTAGTGATTTGAGAGCTGGAGAATTCTAGGGACAAATCTCTGTCACAACTATATATCAAATTAGTAATCTATTGTCTACTGAGCATTATCACTGTATATGAATATTTTAATGATTTTTGTTCAGTCGGAGGGTTGTTGATTTTTTAATTTGGACATCTGCAGAGTCCCTAGTGTTTTAGTGATTTGAGAGCTGGAGAATTCTAGGGACAAATCTCTGTCACAACTGTCTATCAAATTTGTAATGCATTGTCTAGTGAGCATTATCACTGTATATGAATATTTTAATGATTTTTGTCCAGTCCGAGAGTTGTTGATTTTTGTAATTTTGGATATCTACAGGGTTCCTAGGGTTTTAGTGATTTGATTGCTGAGGAAATCTAAGGACGTACGCGTAGGAAGCAGCTGTTCAGTGTAAATGTTAGGACGCATAGAATTGCATCTATCTGAAACGATTAGCGCGATAGAAAAGCATAGCGTTTAGATAATGTTGCAATCTCTAGTTCTCGGAGATTCCTCGGTCTTACAATCCGCGGGCCGCGATAAGACGGAAGAATTCGTTGAATCGTTTACGTAATCGGCATCTGTTGTTTATCGGTATCAGCGAACCGCGGTACACGCGTTAATGAATTCACACCGAGCGATTCCATCTCCCTGCAACCTACGGGATGTCTATTTTTAGCGGTGCATCTACAAGTCCTACTTAATTATCTACTCGTTATTGCCGCAAATCATGCGAGACTGAACGATGCGCATTTTCGTTCTGTGTCGTTGTCTGTCGCTCGTTATCGCTACTTAGTAGCAACACTTTCAACCGTTCGATTCGGAAATGAATATGATCGTTACCTGCAGTCGGTATTGATCGATTTATATTGATAAATGATTGCATTAACTAGAAATGCTTGAAGACTCGTTGAAATCCTACTAAAGCTTCAGAGATCTGTTACCAGTCCAGTGGAGACCTTAGAGTCCCTTGAAAAAACAAATTTAGGACCACAGCGGATCTAGGGATTTTCTAGTTCGAGGATCCCTTCAGGGAAATCATAGTCCTTTGGGGAAACTGCCTTGAAGAACGTTCGGTAAGACTCCTCACCATTTAGGACCTTTCCGCGAAGGACTTTCAACAGAGTCCTCCAAA
>CM052131.1:2062608-2075070 GCA_028454255.1 Halictus ligatus
GCTAGACGCGAGCGGTCGAAAGTTGGTTGGCCGATGCAAAGTTGACGCAACAACCCGGAAGGGTTGATGAATTCGTGGCTCTTCGATACCGACGGACCGCGCCAGTTTGAAACTGCACGGTGCAACCGTAACTGCACGGTGGACTATAAATTTCCAGGTCTGCGGGCGAGCTTGTATCGAGGGAATCCCCCCGGCGACTTAGTTTTGTTTCGAAGTTTCGTCGGACGGAGTCGCAGGAACGGCGACCGGGGATGTTTATGCGTTCGCCGCACGCGATCTGGGACACAAAACCAGACTTCATTTTATAATTAGAACAACGAACAAGCTAAGCGACGCCCACGAAGGAGCACTT
The DNA here is from genome assembly GCA_028454255.1 of Halictus ligatus. Lineage (NCBI taxonomy): Eukaryota > Metazoa > Arthropoda > Insecta > Hymenoptera > Halictidae > Halictus > Halictus ligatus. The sequence continues at coordinate 2,062,961 of CM052131.1, forward strand.
CGAAATCCTCCGCGGTAAAAGTCGTTCGTGTTGATTCGTTCAGTCTTTCTTGTCGCTTCTCGAAAATCCTCCGTTCGATAGTATCCATACTTTTGTCCTCGATTCGATAATAAGTCGCAAGCCACATGGGTTTGATTAAATTTAATTGTATTTGCGACGATTACGGTGCAACTTCACTATGTTTTTTTTTTACGTCTTCCTGCGCACTGATAATTGCAAAGTCCCTCAGTCGAAATTCTAAATGAAGCGATAAATGAAATTTGTTGTACAGTGAATTCTCGATATATGTCAACAACACGGCTCCTGCCAAGGTCGTTTATCGTCCAGAAGACATACCCGAGTTTATGTTTGTACACACACAGGGTGCTCCGCGACGTATATCACCCAGGCCTAGGCGACATATACAGAGAAATCACTGTATTCGTCGAATCTAGTTGGAACGAGGAAAATTCTCAGAAATTTAAAGTGTCTTTAGTCTCAACTTCTCATCTTTTGTTCGATAAATCATTCTGGTTTTATAGAATTTTTCCGGTGCAGGTCACGCGCCTGTCGCGCGTTCTCTGCCCAGGTTTTCCAGAAGAGCGAATCGCAGTTATCGAATAGTCACGCTCGTTACGTGCACGCGCGGATAGCATGCTCGTAAACAGGTTCGCGACGAAATCCTGTCCGTGCAACTTTCCTCGGCGCGACACGCGGAAGAAAATCTGCCGCCCTCGATGCAAAACGGGACACCTTCTGCCCTTTACGCGAATTCCGTAAAATGCGAAGCTCTCGATCAACTCGCGCGTTGAAATCGCGGTTGCGCAACCATCATCGTTATCTCCTGCACACGATTTTTACCGATTTTTATCCGTGAAACTGCCTATGCCGTCTAACTTCATAGTTTTCGGTACCTGCTTCTCCAAAATGTCTTTGTCCGGGTTGAAACGAATAGCAATTAATATTCCACTTGAGAGAAATAAACACTATTTTATAATACTTTGTAAAAATACCGGTTATGTGTCTACACAAATTTTTGACGATTCCAGAAATAAGAATATTAAAATATTAAAAAGCAAACCTGGAGTTACGTTTTCAAGAATTCCTTTTATAGTAAAAATCGCAGAAGATCTGAATAAATTTACTGTTCTAAGGGCAATTGTTAATTGTTCCGCGGGCACACAGAATCAATTTGTCTCTGTTGCACAGAAGTGCACAATTACCTCTTGAACCCTCGCGTTCGGCGCAACGAATGTGGCGGAGCATTTCGGGAAAAGAAGTGTCCAATAGAAAATAAAAGAAACGCTCGAATCGCCAGCGTTTAAGTGTCCGGACGATTTTCTTCGAGCGAAAGACTCGTTTGTCGAGCGGCGCGCAGGTGCCTCTCTACAGTACGGCAATTTGATCATTGTTCTACAAGTGCTCGTTGTTTACATTGTGCACCAATGAAAGCACAATGTTTCTTTGTTCGGTGGAATCATATTTCACCGGTGAACCTGTGTGCACGGTGTTTTGTACGATCCCGGCACCCGTTTCGGGGACCAGTCGTCGTCGTCGCCATCTTCGTCGACGATTTCCACTGGTAATTCCTTGCATAAAGTTTCTACTGTCGGCAAATACAGAATTTGCGAAGAATTCTTCGAACAAGTCGACGCGTTCGGTGCCTCAAAATTTGTACAAATTCAAAGTTCTTTAATGGGAACTAGACGGTTCAAAGTTACCATTTTGGATGCTACTTTATTCCTTGCAAATATCCTGCTCGAATTTAGTCCGTTCCAATACATCACAATAAAAATACATTTTTAAACTGAGTCAACCAACATCAATTTTTCACTAAGTGCAGTGTATTTCCTAATATTCAACAACAGGAAAAATTGGTATAGCAGACCTATTGATAAATAAACTAGATTTAATCCTAACCTCTTATTTTTAGCTCTTCAGTGCATAATATTCAGCAACAGGAAAAATTGGTACACCAGACCTATTGATAAATAAACTAGATTTAATCCTAGCCTCTTATTTTTAGCTCTTCAGTGCATAATATTCAGCAACAGGAAAAATTGGTACACCAGACCTATTGATACATAAACTAGATTTAATCCTAAACTAGTTGTCGTCACTAAAGAGTTAAGCAGTTAAAAAATTTGTATAATGTTTAAAGTTTGATCTACACTTTGCTTCCTTTTTTCCCCTTTTCTCTTGCATCGTTAGTTAGCTTGAACTTCAGCATCGTAAACTACTACAATAAAAGTTGAAACGAAGATGTTATAGCTCTACCACCTGCATACTATACTTTATCTATGTATAGTCCAACCTTGAGATTCGGATGAAGTTATAGTGCTATTTATTTATACTATACTGTTACCTATCTTCTTTCCAATTGTCTTCCTGATGAGTCTACAATTCAGAATATTAAACTAGCAACATTTTGAAAAAGTGATCCAGTGAATGTCCACCAAATTGAGCTTGAAAACTACAACAAGAAGAATTTAATTCGTCGAAAGATACTAACAAAAACTACATTCAAAAACTATATTCGTCGTATCTACTACGTTCACGTGTGTTCAGCAATTATGCGAAACGGCTGATTCAGATTAGCTTCGGTACGAATCGATCAGACCCAATTGAAACACAGAATATTTTTAATCTCTTCGTCGACTGTCGTTCCTCATCAACTCACATCTAAACTCCCGTTTTCAATTCTCGAACGATCGCATCGTCGATCGAATTTTTCGAAACATAAGATTAATTTCCTGTACAGAAACAAATCAATTCAAAGGCAAGTGGCTTCGTTATCATGCTCCAGAGATAAAGAAAAAGATATTAAATGCGATCGATCTCGGCCCGCAGGGTTAAAAACGCAGATTGGTTCTCGAAGCGACGGTCGAAACAAAACATCCTCGAAATTAACAAGAATCAGATCTGGAAACAAAGTGCTTGAACAGTGGAAAGAGAGAGAGAAAAAGAGAGAGAGAGAGAGAGACGGACGATACTGTTCCATAGCTCGAAAAACTATATTATGCATGCACTTTCGCGAGAAGAATCCCTAAGGACTGCGGGAGACAGTATCATCCGAGGGTAAAGTAGTATAAAACCGGGAAAAGAAGAATTCCCGATTAAGCGAAACACGGTTTGCGTTCTCCCACAGGTTATCTCGGGTTCGCAAAAAGACTGGCCCGGGGACAAATTGCTGAGGGCGCGGCGCCCTCCAAAAGGGATTACGCTAACGAGTGTGGCCACAGTAGCGGGCCTAAAAACATCAATAAATTAAACCATTTTGTTCGGTACAAAAATATCGATTCCTCAGATCAACAAATTCGACCAGTACAAACCGGTATAATTTTCCAGTATAAACAACTGATTTGAATCTATCTTTAAGCACCTGAAAGATTTCTGTTCGTACTTTTCTCGATCCAAAATGGCGGTGCTACCGCCTACGGAACCTAATACGACTTTCGAGGAGCTCCAAGGCACCTGACATTCACATATTATTCATTGACATAGCATTCACATATTATTATTATATTATTATATAAAATCCCAAAAATTTCGTATTTACTTGACTCCGGTGGTCATTAGAAGTATCTTTTACCTTTGCGAAAATGTTCTACGCCGCTTCGTTCAGGAGTTATTAACGAAAAACGCGGGCCAATCAGAGCGCCGCTGCAGCGACCGTCGGGCGTCGGCATTGGCCGAGCCGCAAACCGTCTGCCGTAGAGGCGCTCCGATTGGTCCGCGATTTTCGTTAATAACTCCCGAACGAAGCGGCGTAGAACATTTTCGCAAAGGAAAAACTTCTTCCAAATAGCCCGAGGGAAATTTCGAGTAAGTACAATTTCCGTGGAAATGTGTCCGAACATCAATTCGGAACTGTGTGCTTGCATTAATAATCAATCATTTCTCCATCAGCTCCGAGAACCGAAAAACTCCAAAACAATAAATCTCGACAATCTCATCCGAAAGAAAGGACACAATTTTTGAGATCCTAATCGCCCGAGAGTCTGCCTTTCTCCCGAGAACAACAAAGGATCCCGAGGATCAGAATCGCGAAGAACCGGGTCGCAGATCGTTTAGGAGTAGGACACGGGTAGAACCGTCAACGTCGGCGTGTCTCGCGCCTTCAATTAACCTAATTAGCCGGCGTCGCGTGCTCGTTAGGCCCCCGGTTGCCGGTTACACGGTCGCGGGCGAAAATTCGCATCGATTCCACCGGAAATCGTCTTCCACTTCGGCGGCCATCTTGCGGTGCTCGTTTTATTTTGCCCCGGCGACGGAATAATCGTCGTCGGACCGTTTGTATCTCTGGCTCGGTGGCGCTGGTTTTTTCGTTCATTAATTTGCCGCCGGAAATAGGTCAGGCCACGATCCATACACTACACCAGTTTTCGAGAGAGAGAGAGAGGGGGGGAGAGAGAGAGAGAGAGATAAGGACGCTCGGAACAACGGCGATATTCGGGCTTGTTGTTGATCAGCTCGCGCGAGGCTTCTGCCGAGCCGGTGGCAATGAACAACGCCGTTCACTGTCAGTATTAATAGAATAGCAACCGCGACAGAAGACGCCGACGATCGCGTTTCATTCCGCTCGTTACGCAACGGACAAAAGGACTCGCGACGCGCAATTAACGGCGACCCGTTTCGCTTTTTTCGACGATCCTGCCGGATCCGCCGTCGGATTTCGCGATCATCGAAATTGTCGCGGGATCTTTCGCGGGAATCGGATCGCCACAAGCTTTTCGGATCGATGACGTACATACGCGATGATACAGTCTCGATTGTCCGATCTCTGGCGAAATGTAATCGAATTTTTAACAGGCGGGTAATCAATTTGAAGATCAAGAGATTCTTTATCGTTCGGCACGGTGTTTCAAGAATCGTACGCAACTGAATCAACTCGGGAGCAAGTTTTGGTATAATGCGATCAGCAAAAGCAACCCTAAGCGATCCGCTAATGGAGTCCAGAGGATCGCAAGAGGGGCCCGTTAATTTCTCCAGTCGATCGCGAGGCAGAACTTTTCGATAGACAGAGCCTCATCTTGCGAGGACTCCATTTAGAATTGTCTGTGCTTCGATTTTTGCACGTTCACTGTAGCTATGATGTTCTTTAGCGATGATGGCAAAAATAGGAATCAATAAATGTCATTCACATCAATGAAAAATTGAACCCCAGGCGAACTGCGGTCTTTACTCGATATATGTCCTAAATATCTAGCTGATAGAAGTCCCAGAACTGTCCCCACTCTCGCGAGAGGCCAAGAAGCTTCACTGTCGTTTTCCACGTTCGGAAATGTATCAAAGAATAGTATCTCCTGACCGATGTATGTCCCTGGCTAGAAACTGTATTCGCTTCGCTGTCCTTTTCTACGTTCGGAAATGTATCAAAGAGTAGTATCTCCTGACCGATGTATGTCCCTGATGTATGTCACTATATTCGAATTTAGTTTCTTGCTTTACTGCGACTAGACCGCAGATTTTTGTGCGACACAAAAATTGTCAAGACAGTCAAGGTTACATCAAGGTTACAGTCTACATTTATTTCTTCTCCTTAGAATCATAACCAGAAGAAAAGAACGGAACAGCATTTTTCAATTCATCAAATTTTATTCTGCTCTAGATTCGATATTTCTTTTTTACTAATTTTTATTATAAACGCACGAAATTCACAGTTTATTTACGGCGTGATATTGCCTTCAAACCTGCAGAGGACACCGAAATGACGTTTCAACGAGTTCCTCAGGATCGTCTCGAACAATTTTGATTTCCCATAAAAATCTGCGGTCTAGTCGTCAATGATCGAGCACCGGAGCGAACGTACAAGAGTCGCGAGAATCCGAGGCGGAAAGCGAGCGTGTACGCACGCGTCCGAACCGGACAATGCCTATAAATCGGCGCGGGTTCGACTGTGGGGTCTCGTAAAATCGCGCGACCGCGACCTTTATCGGCCGATAGCATGCACGGGGGTTTTTTTGTTTTCGATCGCGAAAGATCGACAGAGAGAACAACGATCGCGGTACAAAGACGCCGGACAGAATAAGAGCGCAGAGGAAAAGCCGCGAGAGCTCTACCGAGCGCACGCCCCGGGCCGAGAGAGCGTATTTTATTACCGAGATTAACGGCGCGCATTTGCATTTCCATGTAGCGGCGGCTCGCACCGCGAAAACTTGTGATTTAGAGCGAGCTCGGACCGCGGGGGATGAAAATGGCACGCAGGGTGGACAGCTTTTTCCGCGATACCGGCGAAACGTAATGCGCTGCGACAACGACCAACCAGGAACCAGCAATGCTGCAAACGTTGTTGCCGGCGTGCGATTTTTAATAGTTAACGCTGCCCCCTCCGTTTGCCTGAAAATCCTTTAACGGGACCAGTCAAAATGCCGGGTTCCTAACCCGTTTTCAATCCGTTGAGCTACGATTAATTTTGCACTGATTTGAACTTCTTCAAGGTCTATAATGTCTTAGAAGGAAGAGGAGGTTTAAGGGTAGTATTTCCACAACAGCGAAATATAATTTTGTTTGGGTTTTAATAGTTAACGCTGCCCTCCGTTTGCCAGAAAAATCCTTTAACGCTGGGTTCACGGGACCAGTCAAAATGGAGGGTTCCTAACGTTTTCAATCCGTTACGATTAATTTTGCACTGATCTGAACTTCTTCAAGGTCTATAATGTCTTAGAAGGAAGAGGAGGTTTAAGGGTAGTATTTCCACAACAGCGAAATATAATTTTGTTTGGGTTTTAATAGTTAACGCTGCCCTCCGTTTGCCAGAAAATCCCTTAACGCTCAGTTCACGGGACCCGTCAAAATGGTGGGTTCCTAACGTTTTCAATCCGTTGAGCTACGATTAATTTTGCACTGATTTGAACTTCTTCAAGATCTATAATTTCTTAGAAGAAAGAGGAAGTTTAAGGCTAGTATTTCCACAACAGCGAAATAGAATTTTGTTTGGGTTTTAATAGTTAACGCTGCCCTCCGTTTGCCTGAAAAATCCTTTGACGCTGGATTCACGGGACGAGTCAAAATGGCGAGTTCCTAACGTTTTCAATCCGTTACGATTAATTTTGCACTGATTTGAACTTCTTCAAGATCTATAATTTCTTGGAAGTAAGAAGAAGTTTAAGGCTAGTATTTCCACAACAGCGAAATATAATTTTGTTTGGGTTTTAATAGTTAAAGCTGCCCTCCGTTTAACTGAAAATCCTTTAACGCTAGGTTCACGGCACCCGTCAAAATGGCGAGTTCCTAACGTTTTCAATCCGTTACGTTTAATTTTGCACTGATTTGAACTTCTTCAAGATCTATAATTTCTTAGAAGGAACAGGAAGTTTACAACAGCCAGATAGAATTTTGTTTATGGAAAAATTACATACACATTTAGTTGCGTTTAGGATAAGTTTAGTTAAGTTAGGGTAAGTTAGGATAAGTTTGAGTTGTAAGCAAAATTGTAACCCAGAGGGGAACCAATAAATGATACATACATACGCATTTAGTTAATTATTTTTGTCACACTTGTCGGTTAATATTCTTCGCCAAGCAGCGGTTCATTCAATTCAAGAACAATCTCGATTTAATGCGAACACAGTCGTATACTTCGCAGCAGCTTTCCTCGAGGTTATCAACGAAAAGAAAATGGCCGTGCAGCTTCTTCCCACGACGGCGGGCTCGTTAAAGGTCCTATTAATAAACGCGTTCAAGCCGGTGGTGCGTTAACATTAAATCGGCCGCGGAGAGGTCCAGTTACGTCACGGAGCGTTTACAATTACAAAAACACGGGCCCCCGTTCATTCGACGCGAAAAGAATGAATTTTACACGAGGCAGCATCGATCAAGCAAAAATTCCGCTCTCGGTTTACGGAAAATGATACGCCTCGAAAACCTCGTAAATTATTTCTTTCTCTTTTTTCTTTTTGTTATTCGGTTTCCCCGAGGGCCGCGCCGCTACGAAGTCACAAGTGACCCAGGCGTCGGCTTTCACGGGGTCTCTCCGCTCTCTATGCGAGTCGCATTAGAAGTTGTAAAAGCCGCTAATCCCCTCGGCCGCGCGTGCAATCATCATTATCCCGGGCCGCGATAAAACCCGGCCGTTCATATACTTTTTTGTACGGCCCCGGCGCGTTATAGTACGTGCAATACGGTGTATATACTTGTTGCTCCCCCGGCCAATAACGAGCCGAGCGCATACACATACACGCCGTAATAAACGTAACACGGGGTCCGTGTTTTACGAGCGATGTCACTGGGAAATTTATTTACAGCTCAGACTCAAAAGCCTCGACTCGCCTACTTTTTCCCGTCGTTTCCCGGCCTCCGTCCTTTTCCCCATTCTAATGTCGACCATTCCTCGGATTTTAATAGCTCTCATTTTTAATGGCTCCCAGGTTCGAGAGACGACGCTTTAATGGCTTCGGATACGGATCAACGCAGTCGGTCAATATTCGAGGACCGTTCCATCGACTGTCTTTCTTTTTTGTTTTGTAGGAATTTAAGGGACCTCTTTTTGGAATCAATTTTGATCCACGGGTTTCTGCGAGGTTCCTGTATTTAGCTCTAGAATGGTTTTTTCACGATAATAAACATGGCGGGACAATATAGATTACCAGGGGTAGGTCTGTGAACGGAGTTCGTGGAAAATTAGAAACTAATTCTCGCGTGATTATATAAAAGAAGGCGTACTGTAAATGTTGTAATTGGTTTTAAAGCGGAATTCTGTGGAATTAAAATGTGTTCTATTAATGTAGAAAATTTCGAAAATTTTTACTACTATATTCAACGTTATTTCTACAATAGAATACGTGCATGAATTGCTATTACAAAACGAGACTTTTCACCGCAAAAATCTGTTCTCCAAAAAAAAAAAAAAAAAAAATCGAGAGAGAATATTAACACATTGTTGACCGATCACGAGTTAACTCGTGTTTTCATGCGGAAACGTTGTTACGGCAATATCATGCCAAAACCGAGTACAAAAAGTCATATAAAATATATATGGCCGAAGTTTCATTTTAATCCATTATGAATAAATAAAGTTCATTGAAGTTCATTTAGATTGTTTCACTGCCACATTCAATTACGAAATAATAGACGGCGAGGTGAGATAGCTTCTGCGTAAAATTTGCCGGTGAACAATGTGTTAACAAATACAGTTTAACAGGATACTGACTGTGCGGCTAAAGATTTCCCTCAGGGGATATCGGTTTTTAATATCGGTAATTTATTGAAACAAAAGAGGTGTGGATCTTTGTAAAGTCGTCCGTTAACGCGGCCGTGACACTTAAATGTTTCCATATATTTTCTATTCTTCTTTTTTTTTTAATTCGTGAGCACCAAAAATGGTAAAAATTCTGGACGTTCTGTAATCGCGTAATATCGAGAGCCTGTGTTGCTTAAAACCATCAGAACGCGAGCTCTTAACGGATTTACCGATGAATCATGCTTCGACAAACACTCTGTCTTTGACTCCAATAATTTATCAATACGTCCGACAGATAAAAAGGATGAGTAAGGCAGGATCCAAGAGCCTGCAATGCATTTCTACACTACATTCACGGCTGTAGTTGACAACTACGAAAGCAATCCACTCAATAAACTTCAATCTTCTATTAACACAACTTAATGAAAATACTCGCAGTTTAACGAAGACGATGGAACGCAAACTTTCTGGAGGAAACCATTCAGAATAAAATGACACGGTGTTCTTAAAATGTGATTGTGTAACAAATGAATGTTTTCCAAAATTTCTACGGTCAACTAGTGGATAGAACAATCGTCTATTAATTGAACGTAATGAAAATATTCGCAGTTGAACGAAGACGATGGAACGCAAACTTTCTGGAGGAAACCATTCAGAATAAAATGACACGGTGTTCTTAAAATGTGATTGTGTAACAAATTAATTTTTTCCAAAATGCCTACGGTCAACTACTGGATAAAACAATATATTGCCAGGGTCTACATCAATTTTTTAGTAACAATGATCTAGCTCCGAGGGCTCGAAGATAAGTTTCGTCTGCAAATTGCCACAGATTGAACAATATATGTACTCTTAAACCAGATAGACGTGATTGAAAAATGTTTAATATTTCCTGCAGAAAAATTCCTAAGCGTAACGATTTTTTTCCCCGCATTGTCACTAGGAATGACTCCGTGAAGAAGTGCATATTAACACATTGCTGACCGGTCACGAGTTAACTCGTGTTTTCGTCACGAAACGAAGTTTATTTAGATCGTTTTACATTTAATTACGAAATAATATCTGGTGACATTCGATAGCTCCTGCGTGAAATTGCCGGTCATGCGTTAAAATTCAAATTGAAGAGAAGAACTCGAAGAACTCGAGGGACTAAAGGAACCAGGTAACTATAGTCAGAAGGTGGTCGATCATGTTCATCTCGAGGTGCCAACAAGAGTTCGGAAGAAAATCACAGGCAATGAAATTTTTCGGCAAGGCGGCAGGTGCTCGGCCAAGGTGCTCGTAAAACGGTTATTAGGAAAGTTGCGAAGTCGCGGAACACCTGTTGAGTTACTGGAAGAGAACGGCCACAGCTAGGTTCGAAAGGTCGTTCGCGGATCATGCATGGTCATTGGCATCCGCATGATTGCTAATCGCTGTAGAACTTCGACTCTCAATCTGAAAATATCGAGCACTGCGATAAAATATCATTCTGCGACTTAACTCTTATGTCAACGTCTACGTGTACGTCAACGTGTACGTATTCCAATTTATTTCTAAAAATTTGTTACAAATTTTTATTCTAGAAGAGATGATTTTCAAAGAATTTCAATAGAGACTCGCAGCAGTAAACTTACGATTTAATCATTAATTATTTTAAGCATTGAACTCCCACCTAAAGGTTTCTTTTAACTTCTTCTTTTAAATTAAGGTACATTTTCATGTTATCGCACGATACCATTATTATTGAATACCGTAGAAAATCGAAATTGAAAATTGAAACGCATCGAGCACCCGAAACAATTCATACAGATCAGTGATAAAATATTTCATTCAATTATAACAAACTTCCGTGTAGAAAATATGAAGGAAAAATTTGCTACAAATTTTTATACTAGAAGAGATGATTTTCAAAGAATTTCAATGGAGACTCACAGCAGTAAACTTACGATTTAGTCATTAATTATTTTAAGCATTGAACTCCCACGTAAAGGTTTCTTTTAACTTCTTCTTTTAAATTAAGGTACATTTTCATGTTATCGCACGATACCATTATTATTGAATACCGTAGAAAATCGTGGTTATTCAATATGTTGAGGGATTGAAACGAGTACCCGAAACAATTCATACAGATCAGTAATAAAATATTTCATTCAATCATAACAAACTTCCGTGTAGAAAATATGAAGGAGACACGTATCAAAGAATTGTTACGGTAACAATGGCGTCGAACTTCGCGAAACATTTTAGACACTGCCATACGGGTTAACTCCACGAGATCGGTTGTCAAAGGTCGGAACGAAATCCGTTCAAAAAGCCATAAAATGGGGTTTGCAAAGGGGCGAGGGGGATAGGACGATGTTTACGAGCCATGAGTGAAGATCAAGGTATGGGATTTCTCTCCGTGAACCCTATAGGCAGCTGGCATCGTTCAGGAATTCGTCTTGCACGTTCGAGGAGACTGTATGTAATCGGAAGACGTCCGACGACCGGCCAAATGTTCCATCGACGGGGGGCGAGAGGCCCCCGGCGACGCCATATGGCGTCTAAACGAGGCGACGACGAACTAATACCCTGACGAGCGACGATACCGGAATATAAGCGCTCCGAAAAGTCGAGGAAACTTGGGAACAACGAGACACACCTTCGCGTCATGGCTGCTGGGCAAACCTTCGTCTCAAATGTCTCTAAAAACCGTTATAATTGAAGATAACATAATTAATTGAAAACTGTTCAATGTCCTAGAGAGTTCGGTGTGCCAAGAAAAATTGAATTCTTTCCATTCGACATTCTGGACAAGTTCGCTTCACGAAGTTTCATTGTGAGAACAGAGATAGGGCATATTTTTGATTTTAAATAGAGATTTGTGGTAATAACAATGAGATTTCTGACATTTTTACAATTCTGTATATTCAAGAACAGAGGTAGGGCATGTTTTTGATCAATTTAAATAGAGATTTGTGGTAATAAC
>CM052131.1:2075570-2094977 GCA_028454255.1 Halictus ligatus
GTTTTGAGCACATTATTTAATTATGTAGATAGCAGAAGATCGGTGCACTTTCATTTCTTTTTTAACAGTGATTTTGATTTCGTTAAACAACCTGGTTTTCTGAGGAAAAGTTTCAAGATGTGAAACATTTAATTCCAGAAGTTTTGAGCACAATATTTAATTATTTAAATAGCACAAGATCGGTGGACTTTAATTTTTCTTTTTGCACAGTGATTATGATTTCGTTAAACAAGCTTGTTTTCTGAGGAAAAGTTTCAAGACGTGAAACATTTAACTCCAGAAGTTTTGAGCACATTATTTAATTATGTAGATAGCAGAAGATCGGTGCAGTCTAATTTTTCTTCTTTCACAGTGATTATGATTTCGTTAAACAACCTGGTGTTCTGAGGAAAAGTTTCAAGACGTGAAACATTTAATTCCAGAAGTTTTGAGCACATTATTTAATTATGTAGATAGCAGAAGATCGGTGCACTTTCATTTCTTTTTTAACAGTGATTTTGATTTCGTTAAACAACCTGGTTTTCTGAGGAAAAGTTTCAAGACGTGAAGCTTTCAATTCCAGAAGTTTTGAGTACATTATTTAATTATTTAAATAGCACAAGATCGGTGCACTTTAATTTTTTTAACAGTGATTTTGATTTCGATAAACAACCTAGTTTTCTGAGGAAAAGTTTCAAAACGTGAAACATTTAATTCCAGAAGTTTTGAGCACAATATTTAATTATTTAAATAGCACAAGATCGGTGCACTTTCATTTCTTTTTGCACAGTGATTATGATTTCGTTAAACAACCTGATTTTCTGAGGAAAAGTTTCAAGACGTGAAACATTTAATACCAGAAGTTTTGAGCACAATATTTAATTATTTAAATAGCACAAGATCGGTCCACTTTCATTCTTTCACCGTGATTATGATATCGATAAACAACCTGGTTTTCTGAGGAAAATGTTAGCACAATGTATACCTTCGATTTTGTATCGGATCGTCGATTTTCATTGCGATTTTGAAGAATGTTTCAACTAAGAGGATCGAAGGTCGAAATAATTGACGCCACGTATTCCGGAAACTTGATACGAAGAAACGGCTGACAGGTCTCGCCGGAGATCACGAGGCTCCATAGATCGCCGGCAACAAAGACTCCTCTGGCAAACCGTTCGCCACAGTGATTCCGTTTCCAGTCGGCTGCCTCCGTCTGACAGCTGTTCCGCCGCCTGAAAGCTCCATTTCGCCGCGAAATAATACACGCGGCCGAGAAACGCGCAGCGCGAACCGCGCGCTCGCGCCGCGTCTTCGCCTTCGGGGCCGGATGTAATCGAAAGCGAAGATCGCGTCGTCGTTTTCGGGCCGACAACGCTCTTCGCCCTTCCGATCGATCGGGATCGAGACTTGACGGCTTCTGCTTTCCGCGCTCCCCGCGCAGTACAGCGAACTCTCGATATATGTCAGACAGTGTCGTTATCTTTACACTGCTCGGCGTTAGAAGCTTCTCGGGCTTCGCGGGCATAGTTCCGCGACGTTTATCGTGCAGGCGACATGTATAGAGAAATTACTGTATTCAGTAGCTCGGAAGTAGTTCACGTCACTTTGTGACTCGGAACAATGTAAGAAATCGGAGACAATATTATGAAATATCCGCGAATATTGCCAACAAAACAAATTTTATGCATTTATAACAAAAAAACAGTAACCGAAATACACAACTTTAGAATATTAGAGGTTAGAGATACATTCTAACCAGCATTCCCTCGAATCCTAGTCACATCATGCTAAATATTTGGAAAGTTCTGTCCGACAGTGTCACTTCGAGTTTCGATCCATATGGACATGTTGATTTGAGAGATATATGACTATCTCTCTCTCTCTCTTCTCTCTTTCTCTTTATCTCTCTCTAAGTATATTCTACAATAAGTATTATTAAATGTATGAAAATTGTGTTGTTTTCTTTCAATTCAAAAACGGACAGAACTTTCCGGTAGACCTAATAGAAATGTTCTGTTCAGTAAATCGCATCTGTCGAACAGGATTCATTTAGAAAAGTTAAAAAATCAGGTGCTAAACAAAATTCATCGATCGTGTCGATCGTGAAGAATACGAACACCACTGAAGAATTTCTTCTTTCTTTGCTTTTTACATACCAGGGCAAACGCGTTCGTTTATAATATTCTGTTGCCCCGAGATGGAATAAAAGACGATGAAAATCGTGTTCGGCCAACCTAATAAATATATTCCTCTTTCTTATAGTCCTCTTTCTTATATAATATAATTAGAATATAATAATTCCTCTTTCACGATGTTTGATAAAGCGTTCCTCTCGGTTTATCACCGGCGAAGCTGGATCTTCGGAGCGCTGTCTGCGCCGTTCATGCTCCTTCTGTTTAGTCTGTCATAATTGAAGACGCGAAGAGGGAAAGGGAGAGGGGGTTTAGCCTGTAGGTTTGCCGGACCCTGATTCGAACGGGGATCCTTCGTTTGCCGGACCAGACTGCTCTAATTGAGTTAGAGCAGTCCGTCGACAGGCTCCTCCCGAGTCTAGCACTCTGAATTTTGCCGCCCACGCGGACTAGATAATATTTGACGGTATTTTGTCACGAGCAAGATTCATTAGCTCTCTCTCTCTTTCTCTTTCTCTCTCTTTCTCTTTCTCTCTCTTTCTCACTCTCTCTCTCTCTGTCCTGTCTCTCGTTCTATTTATACTGCGAACATCATACCGGATTTGGGAGTACCGGCAAATTCAATTCGGCACACCGAGAATCAGCTGAACTAACCGAGAGCACCAAAGCGTTGCTCTTTCAATTTTACTATTCAAATTCCGAAGCATCAGTTTTTATTTCCATATTTTGATGGATAGTCTTCATGGATCTAGTGCGAATAGCTAACGATACGAATCGGTTACTAGAAAATTAACCCTTAACGCTCCAAGGGTGACTCTCAGGCACCACCGATGTGTGACCGATTAATATACTAATATATAATATAATAATTGGACCGATTGTAATATATTGGACCTATTAATATATTGTAATCAAAATTGTATCACTTCTGAGACGAATAAAGATCGTTTCGAATGACTTTAATATCATTATCTACACGCCATTTTAAAATTTAAAACCCGACACTTGCAAGTCGAAGTATGACGAGAATAAGTTGGACTTGACGGTATATTCACAATTAAAAGTCGGATAGAACGTCTCACCTTTTGGTCAAAATGGCTCCCTTCAATGATCGACACTGAACTTACACGTCAGCAAAACTGACAACTATTGAAATTGTAAAGATACTTGCCGTAAGTGTACATTCAAGCATAGTTGACATAGTTGACATTTTTTGTGCACATTACAACAAAGAAATACTTAAAATTTCCATATCGTTTTCCCACACCTTCCTAGTCCAATTCATGTTACAGCTCAAACATAGTTTTACCAAAGCGCACACCTACTCCGACCACCAAAATGCACCACACCCACTCACCAATTATGAATCATTCACTGCATACAGTTCTAAAGACAACTAATAGGAAAAGATCCGAGCCGACATAATACACGACACCGAAAATCAAATCTCGAACGAACAATTTACTCAGTTTTATTGCTTAGTGAGTTCAATAGTGCGCGATACCTGCACCGCCGCGAATTACAATTTTATTTCGCCGGTATCAAACGGTTCTTGTCCGACTTAATTATATAGGCACGACATCAAAGTCGGCCGACGCGACAGAGGGTTAATTGCAAGACTCGTGGCCCACTTGTCCACGCACTTCTGCCAATTTATCTCCAGATTCGCCCCCCTCAATTATTCCGCTCCCTCCCTCGGGCTACGGCGTTTTGCATCAATCTTCGTTTTCTGCGGAATAATAATTAATAATCCACCGTCTTGAGAAAGTG
Organism: Halictus ligatus; assembly: GCA_028454255.1. Classification (NCBI taxonomy): domain Eukaryota; kingdom Metazoa; phylum Arthropoda; class Insecta; order Hymenoptera; family Halictidae; genus Halictus; species Halictus ligatus. The sequence continues at coordinate 2,079,452 of CM052131.1, forward strand.
CCGCAGCTAATTCGAGACTCTCCCCTCCTCTACAATGATTCTCACGGTGAGACGCAGTGAATTCGCAAAATTCTGCGCAACCAAGGTTCTTATTTAAAAGCGTGTGCCTCGAAGAGTTAAGGGTAGGTGTTAGATACGATCCATATCTTCCTGTATAAGGGTCAAGGTCATGGAGAAAAGTGTCGAAAGATAATATTTCACAATATTCTGACTTACGAGCGTTTGCTATTGAAAACGTACTAAATTGTTAGTCGATGTTATTTGATGTTGAGTTAATCTATTTACTAAAAATTAACTAAATAATCTATTTACTAAAAATTAAAAATTGGATTTTCATCCCCAAGTCTTTTCATCCCCAGCTTGGTTCGACGCCCCGTACGGTAATAATAAAATCAAATAGATCACTGTAGTAAATCGAAGAAAGTCCGAATACTCTTTAAAAATTCCCCAAAGCCACCCCATTCGAAACACTGTGCGCAATAATAGCAGAATCAAATCGACAATTCTGCAGAAATAAATAGCTTTAACGAATCTGTAAAAATTTCCGAATTTGATTATAACAGAATCAAATGGACAATTCTGCAGAAATAAATAGCTTTAACGAAGGAGAGGCAGGTCGGAATAATCTGTGAAAATTTCCGAATTTGATTATAACAGAATCAAATGGACAATTCTGCAGAAATAAATAGCTTCGAGAAAGGAGAAGCTGATCGAAATAATCTGTAAAAATTTCCGAATTTGATTTCCACGCCGAAAGCCACCCCAGTCGAAACACTGTGCGCAATAATAACAGAATCGAATCGACAATTCTGCAGAAATAAATAGCTTTGAGAAAGGAGAAGCAGGTCGAAATAATCTGTAAAAATTTCCGAAAATTTCCGAAAATTTCCGAATTTGATTTCCACGCCGAAAGCCACCCCATTCGAAACACTGTGCGCAATAATGACAGAATCGAATCGACAATTCTGCAGAAATAAATAGCTTTGAGGAAGGAGAAGAAGGTCGAAATAATCTGTAAAAATTTCCGAAAATTTCCGAATTTGATTTCCGCGCCGAAAGCCGCCCCATTCGATCCGCTATGCGCAATAATAGCAGACTCAAATCGACAATTCTGCAGAAATAAATAGCTTTGACAAAGAAGAAGCAGGTCGAAATAATCTGTAAAAATTTCCGAATTTGATTTCCACGCCCAAAAGCCGCCCCATTCGATGCACTATTCGTCTTGTACGTGTTTCCGGGTCGGTGTTCGTGGTAGTACGGTGTCGTTCGCTCGTTAATATCATTCAGCGCGCGTTTCAGCCGCGACATGAACTTCCCGGAGCCGGCAAGAACCGCAGAAAATGACATTTTACTCGTTACGCTCTCTCCGTCTCTCTCTCTCTTTCTTTCTCTCTTTCTCTTTCCCCTTCTTTCTCCGTCTTCATCCCCCGTATGCTGCCCATTACGCTCGCGTGTAACGTGCGCTGAAAGCACGAGAGAAATAGAGAAAGAGAGAGAGAGAGAGAGAGAGAGAGAGAGAGAAAGAGAAAGAGGGAAAAAGAGAGGAGATCAGTGAGTATAACGATAGCAAGGCGGGTCGTTTAAATCCCTCCTCATCCCCTCCGGCGCGCGTATCGCAACTCCGACGATATTTCATCCCTTGCGGTGGTGCTCGCCCGCGCCGCATAATATCAAAGGGAAGCTCGAAAGAACAGAACAACTCCGTCCGAAAATCCTTCCGAGCAAGAAACTCTTGCGAGGCTGCCTGGCTTTTCTCTGAAATGTTTCGGTACAACCAACTCCTTCTTCTTTTTCCCACCCCCTCTCCCCCTTAAACCGTGTACCTTCGCCGTTCTTCTTCCCCCTCTTCTTTCGTGGCATTCTTCCCGCAACCATAGTCTCCGCGACTCGCTGCTCGGACGCTAGTTCGCGCGAGATAATTGCGACAGCTGTTCCCCTGAATATTCCGCCTCTCGCGTTTGTACTACTGACTTTGAACCTTCCGTTGAGACAGCATCTCCTTATCGGGAACCTAACCCTTTCCCTTTGTGGTGGGTTTCACGGGGGGAGGGGGGTGCAGCTTATCTGAAATTTTGCACGTTTTCCGCACCGCAGTTTGGATGCGTCTTGTAGACAACGAGCATTGATCGTGTTGCGGGATGAAATTGGAATCGAAGTAAGATTTCTCTGTATATGTCGCCGAGGCTTGGGCGATAAGCGTCGCGGAATTATCCCCACTACCGGTATATGGAGACCACTACTGATCCAATAACGAAACTTGCTTATTTTCTTATTATTTTCTGTTTTCACTATTGTCCCCTTTTTTACGTGCGACGTGGATCGTAGAATAGTATCTCCTGGCCGGTATATGTCCCCGGCTAGACCCGTGTGCATTCGCTGTATGCAGAACAGAGTGTCCAAAAATTAACTTCTTTGAAGAATAGTCTGATCGATAAACAGCGGATGTTTATGCAAAATAGGAAGTGTCTCAATTTCTTTTCTCGATAATGTTCAATTTCTTTCAATAATTGCACAACGTTAAAAACAAACGGGATTTTTACATCCTTTAAATGTGTTCACTAATTTGTATCTGATCTATATACAGGGTGTCCCGCATAAATGGGAACACCGAAATATCTTTCGTATTTACAGTCCTGTCAGAAAACTTCAGAGGAAGAAATAACACCATTTGCAGGGGGTAATATAATCGTGAAGAAAACAATGTTTGATGTCGTGTTTTTTAACGAAACTTCAAGGTCACCGATGTTTTTTTAAATGGAATGTGCTTCAATTATGTCTCAGGAAATCGACGATGCATACAGATCATTTATTAAAAGATTGCAACACTGCATAAATGCGGATTGACAACATTTCGAATATTTATTATGATATATCAAGGTCAACCCGACGATTTAAACTTCAACATTTCGTCCGCTTCAACATGACTATACTTGCTCAAGGTCATTTCACGGTCAAAAAGGTGGTATCCACCAAATTCAGTTTTTTATTGTCTATATCATGCTATCGTAAAAAGATATACTATTCCATTAAAAGAAAAAAAACATCGGTGACCCTGAAATTTCATTAAAAACCACGACATAAAAAATGTTTTTCTTCGCCATTACATTGCCCCTCCCTGCAATAGTGTCACTTTGTGCTCTGACGTTTTCTGACAGGACTGCAAATACTTATGTGTGATAATTATGTGGGACACCCTGTACATCTTTCATCGATCCACTCCAGAAAATCCATAAAATCCGCAGTCTGTTAATCGCACACTTCCCGGATCGTCAAAAGAGTGTCCTCAACTGTAATTTTTGTTTGTCGTGCACGTCGAAATTTCGATTGACGTGCTCGCCGGTAAGGTGCAAATTAGCAAGAGAAATAATTACAAACGGCGGTAGGGATCCTTGGGACGGGAACAATAAATAGTAATTAACCAGAGGAGCTAGTAGCGTGTTTCTCGCCGGAGGCAAACGGCCAAACCGTCTCTCTCTCTTTTTCTTTCTCTCTTTCTCTCTCCGTCTCTGCTCCGGTTGAATTTCTTTCGGTCCACGAAGTTTCAACTTGGCAGCCAGGGTTTTTCCTATGTCTCGCCGTGAAGAAAGAGCGGGGAACAGCGTATTTGCTCTGATCCTTTGTGCCGGCGCGCGGAATTCTTTGTGCGACGAGCGGAGAACGGCCTTTGCAGGAAAGGAGCAGCACGCGTTCCACGCTCTTCGGCATCCAGTATACGAATCTCCGGCACCATGAAGACTCTCTCTCTCTCTCTCTCTCTCTCTTTCTCCCTGGCAGCGTATCAACGGTTATCAGTCGCGAGCATCCCTGAACCCCGATGAAAATTCCACGTCGGAAAGCCTCCTGTGTAACGCGAACGCATAGAGGATCCAGAGTTTCGTGGATCCGAGGGGAATCAGAATTTTATGGATCCCCCGGGCCTGTCTGTAGATCCTTCAGCCCCCCAGCCGGAAGATCGAGGAGGGATTGATCGTCGAAGAGTTAATACGAGCTCGTTTTCACGGTTCCTCGAGGAGATTGTTGTCTGCGATGTTGTTTGACCTTGCCTCGAAAGCGTCAGAGCTTTTGGGGTTCTCGATTCAGTTTGGATCCAGAAATTTGCATGGTGCGAGCGTGCTTTTGGTGCCACAGGTCTGCAGCAGTGCAATTACAACCGGGGAAAAGAGTATTAAGAGTTTGGGAATTTATTGCAACTTTTTAAACCCTTTGTACTGGAGTGGAGACTCTGAAGCACCACTGGAAAGAAATTGTTGTGGCATTGTTTCAAAGAAATGACAGAATATATTGCAATGTATTTGTTACATTACAAAATCTGTACTTAACAGATTACTGAACGTTTAAATATTATATATGGAGATCGGATCGGTTTCGCAGGAATAAAATGAAAATATTCTAAGAAGGAAGAAAAATTTGGTTTTAGAATGAAAATTGCGCCGAGTGCAGAGGGTTAATAATTGTCGAAAAGAGGGAGAAATTTTTATTTGGCTTCTATCTTTATTTCGAAATGTTTTTCCTGATCGGACACATAGATCGATTGACCGATGGAAACACAGATTAATGATAGGCACATGTGCAGATGAATGTACACATAGATTGACGAACAGACAGACAACTAATACATTGATAGACGAATGAATAGACAGGTGAATGCACAGATTAATCTTGCCATTGCTCGTTGAATCGAAGAACTAAATTTTTTCCAGAATCCGCTAAAATTATATTGAACAACGCTCCGATTGTATAAATTCTAACGAGAATCCGAAGGTATAAATATCCTGATTTCCCGGATCACAGTATGATAGCAGAGTGATATCGTACGGTTGATAATTTGATAAAATCCTTTGGGGAGGACGTGATCGTCCAGCGAAAGGGGCGTAGAGAAATTTCGCAAATAAACTGACGCGCGTTCTAGAAGAAGACGCTGTGCAGACGCCGCGCGCCGACCCGGCTGGCGCAATATAGATGCCCGCCGGGGTAATTTCTGTCGTGTTGAACCCTGGCCACGGCTCGCCAAAGGGAAGATTGATAACCCCGGCGGTAGATTCACGAGCGTGGTCCAAGCCTTACGTGGCAAGAAACCGTACTTGGACGACGCAGCGGCGTGGTTTCTTCTATCGGGGTTGGCGTTGTGTGGCGTTTCGGCGCGGTCGATCGTCTCCGTTCCGGTCTGGAAATCCAGACTTCTTTATTCTGTCTGGCTCGATCGGTTTCAATCGTTCCGGGGAAAAAGATGGAGAGCAGGGAGATGCAGCAGGGAGAGGGATAGATGGACGGATGGTTACTTCGCGAGGCGATACTGTCCGGTGGTGGTATTGATACTTTCTTTTGGTTCTTATTGGAGAAATTGATAGAGAGTCGGTTGGGAAGATTGTACGAGGGCAGGCTAGTAGATAGATTAGTAGACAGATGAACAGATGAATGAATGTGTCTGTAGAGCGGTGGATAGACTGGCCCATAGGTCGATCAACGGACAGGGAAATAGATGAATGAATGGATAGATAGGTTGACGAATAGACAGGTGAATAGATAGATTAACGGATGGGTGTAATCATAGATGAATGTATAGATAGTCTGAGGAACAGACAGGCTAAATGGATAGACTAACAGAAAGAGACACACACATACATGAATATATAGATAGATTAACAGATAGATATATATATAGAAATTAATATATTGATAGATTAATATATAGATGGATATATGAACGAATGTGTCTGTAGATTGGTAGATAGATCGGCTAATAGATCGATTAACAGACAGGGAAATACATAAACGAATAGATGTATAGATTAATAGATAGATATATACAACAATGTATACATAGATAGATTAATACGTAAATCGACATATAGATATACTCATAAATAGACAGGCAAAATGGATAGATTACTATATAGACACACCCACACATAAATGAATATATAGATAGATTAACAGATAGATATATACATAAATGTATACATAGATAGATTAAAGATAGATTAATGCATAAATCGGTCTATAGATGTACTCATCAGGTAATAAATAAATCAGTAGATAGATGGATGGATACACAGATTAATACATAGATTAATAAATTGGATAGACTAATGGCTAGGTGAATACATAAATAAACATATAGATAGACTGATAAATAGACAAAGTGATAGATAGATTAACAGATATATGAATACAGAATTGAATACATAGATAGAATCGTAGAAAGACAGATTAATAGACAGATCAATCGGAAGATAAACCCGCAAATGAATGTACATATAGATCGATAAGTATACAAGCTAATAGAGAGATAAACACGCAAATGAACGTACATATATAGATTGATATGTATACAATCTAATAGGGAGATAAACACGCAAATTAACGTAGATATAGATTGATAAGTATACAAACTAATAGATAGATAAACCCGCAAATGAACGTACATATAGATTGATAAGTATACAAACTAATAGAGAGATAAACACGCAAATGAACGTAGATATAGATTGATAAGTATACAAGCTAATAGAGAGATAAACACGCAAATGAACGTACATATATAGATTGATATGTATACAATCTAATAGGGAGATAAACACGCGAATGAACGCATAAATGTTTCAATAAACGGATAGATTAGGAGATAGATGAATCGATAGAGAAATTGACAGACCTCTGGACAAATAGGCGTGTCCGATGGGACAAATAAGTTGATGCACAAATAGATAATTAAATGAACGGTAACAAAGAAAAGGTATAAATCTACATCGCAATCTATCCGACTTGCCAGACGAGCCACCCTCTTAAATCTCTCACAGACGCCTCCGGAAGATGATTCCGGCCTCAAAGCGAGCGTGAAAAAAAAATCCGGTTTCAGACGACAGACTAGCATATTTGGGCGCATCCAGAGCGGCCCTTTCCCCGGCGGCGTTCTGCTTTATTAATGTCGGAAAACGGCGGAAAGCCGGGCGTTAACCAGCGAAGAGATTTGACAAGCGAGAAATCACAGCTCGTTACCGTGAACCCATTTTCCTCTCCTACGCTTTCATCCGCGGTCGTTCGACGAAAAGGTAGCGAGACGCTGACACACTGTAGCCGCTGTGTACCACCTCTGGCAGAGCGGGCGAGAGAAGTCACTGCTAATTTCGGATCAGCGCGCGCGCGCGCGTGCGAGTGGCTCTCTTCAACTACCAAACGAAATTTTCATGTGACGCATTGCCGAAGCGAGCTGAGAAATCTTCGGCGATGCTTCACGCGCGAACAAGCGTCGCCGTGATCTTTTCGCCGCTTGCCAACTGCCGAGATTCTCTCTCTCTCTCTCTCTCCTTCTCTCTCGCTCGCTTTCTGTTCACTTTGCTCCTATTTCCCTGCCGTTAAATAAAGTTTCACCCTCGCTGCGCACCCCCCTCTGCCCCTCTCTTTCTCTCTTCGTCTCTCGACTCCTCTCTCCACGGTCTCTCGTATTTTTTATCCTCTCGCTCCCTGAAGAAATCTGCGCCGCGTTTTTTTGATTAAAACTCATCGGCCTTCTTGTTGATTCACGCGGCGGAAATTTTTGTTCGACGCAGAACCAGTTTTCCCTTCGAACTTGGAGAACCGTTTCCGGGGAGAATTGTTTCGAACGATCGTTTCCAGCTTTTGTCGGCTCCGAGTGAAATTCATCGGCGATTATCGAACCATTTGCGATCATTCTTCGATGGTTTTAATAGGAGAAAGAGGATGAATTTTTGCTGGATGTTGTCTCTCGGGTGTCCTGTTACCCGAACTACTGTCTTGTCTTTCGAAGAAGACGAACACCGAGAGTTGTACCGAGAAGCGATACACACCCGTGTCCCGTGCAACTAACAACAATTGTTTCCATCGCAAACGAGCAATGCCGTTTCAGATATTTTATACAGTAGTACGACCGACAAGTTGCGTCATTAACTTGTACCAATTCGGTAATAGATAGAAGTAGATAGAATAGATAGAATAGAAATAGATAGAATAGATAGTAATAGATAGAAATAGATAGAATAGATAGAATAGAAATAGATAGAATAGATAGAATAGATAGAATAGATAGAATAGAAATAGATTCAGTAATAGATGTTACAAATTCGCGAAATTTAGCAACTCGAAAATTCCACGACACTCGAGAGACGTCTCTACCGGCCTCAAAAATCGTGCGAAGGGTTCACAAACGAACCTAAATCGCTCGGCAGCCGAAAGAGGGGGTGCGAATCCCCGGCGAGCTATCCAAACAAAAACGTCCCTTTTTATTCGCAATTTGCCGCGAAGCAAAGTTCGCCGTACCGCGTCCTCTTCTTCTTCTTCTTCTTTTTCTTCTCTCTCTCTCCCTCTTGGAAATGGACATGGGGGTCCATGGAGCCGAGTGGATCGCTTTTATCCATTCACGAACGGAATTCGCACGGAACCGGTAACCGTGCGTGGGCGTGTGCCGGTGCGTGGCCCGTTCCCATGCGTGTTCCTCCACCTCCTGAGGGATTCACACGAACCAAACGATCGTGTCCCGTCGTCGGCTGTTTAGCCACATTAGCCAGACACGGTAGATTACGAAAGGAGAACGCCCCTTGGCCCCTACGCCACTGGAATATCACGTGAACCGGCCTGAACCAAGTCAGAACATCTCCGAGAAACTTTTGTATTTCTAAGAATGATCTTCTGTTTGTATCTTCTGTTTCTTCTGTCTCGAACATCCGAAGAACTCAGGCCTATCGTTACTGGACTGAGATTCTTTGAAATAAAAATTGCCCAAGTGAATCATATACAGGATAAATAGAAGTCTATTTTATACCCCTGATAAATAAACGTATTTGCTTCTAATGAAATTTATTCTTCGAATAAACAATTGTTCTAATATCTTCAGAATTTTGTGTTTGACCATTTTTGTCATAGTTAAACAAAATATGCAGTCTAATCATTACTAGATTCAGGAAATTTAGAATAAAAATTGTGTAAGTCAATTCTACGAACTAGGGGATGAATAAAACTATATTTCCCATTCTAATAATTTCATAATTCCCAACTTCAGTCAATTATTCTAATATCTTTGCAGCTTTGTACATGACCAGTGCAATTTTATTTAGCCGCTACGCCTTAATCAGAACAATTTTTATTTCGCATAAAAGTCTATTAACACGAGTCACCGTACGAACTAGGGGATAAATAAAACTATATTTCCCATTCTAATAATTTCATAATTCCCTTCTAACGTCTTTACAACTTTGTACTTGACCAGTGCAATTTTATTTAGCCGCTACGTCTTGATCAGAACAATTTTTATTTCGCATAAAAGTCTATTAACACGAGTCACCGTGAACCGGCCTGAACCAAATCAGAATATCTAAAAATTGTATAGACCAATTGTACGAACTAGGGGATAAATAAAACTATATTTCCCATTCTAATAATTTCATAATTTCCTTCCAATGTCTTTACAACTTTGCACATAACCACTGCAATTTTATTTAGCCGCTACGTCTAGATCAGAACAATTTTTATTTCGCACAAAATTCCATTAACACGAGTCACCGTGAACCGATTCCCGGTTCGATCTAGCAAAGATCGATCGACTCGTTGTCCACGACGACGAAAGGTCTCGGCGGGGTCTCGGACAGTGGAGAACAGAGAGAGCGGAACCAGATTTCGCCAGAATTAACGCGTTCGAACGTAAACGGCATAATTGGCGGCGTTCCACGTCACCGGGAACGCCACGGTGCCTGTAATCAGTGGCGTTCTTTGTGATAGCGCGGATTTACGATCGCGTTTCGACGTTAATCGGCCGGGAACAAGGTGCACCCGGGCTGTAAAACCGGGGCTCGATCGGCTCCGGACAGCTCCGCGCGACTCCTCGGAGCGGATCGGGGAGGATCCGAGCGGGCCGAAGCGGACACGGCCGAGATCCGAGCGGAATTTGCGTCACGTCGTTCGATGTTAACGACGCGACTCGCAACGTTATACGAGCACGCGCGCTATACTCCGCGGGTTTACGACGCTTCCCGCGATCGTTTTACGGTGATTCGCGGACGCACGCGCGTCATCGCGTGATGCACCGCCGACGGAAACGGTGCAGTCGATGAAAACCCTTCGGGATTTTCGCTTGGGCCCGATTACGTCGAACGCTTCTCAACCTGACAGTTCAGAAAAGCGTAAAAAGCGTCTTAACACATTGTTCACCGGGAACGTCATATGACGTCTTTCGATAAAAACCGTAATTATCGAGAGCGACTCTGAAAACGAAGATAACGGTTATGATGCTGGATGCTGAAGTTTATTTAGATTGTTTTAGTTCTACATTTAATTACGAAATAATGTCTGGTGACATTCGAATAATTTTTCGACTAAGCTGTTCTTGCATTTTCTAATTTGTATACTATTGTAACTTGCAACCACACATTTTTCAAATAAAACCAGTCTATTTACAATTGTTTGAACGATTTGTAATTCTTTTACGATAAAGCGTTGTTTCAGTTTTTGTCTTGAAACAATATTTCCAACAATTTGTCGAGACGATCTATTTTTTGACTAACCAACAAAGCGTCAATTCGAATAATTTTTCGACCAAATCTAGTCGAATATAATATATTATAAGAACTGTTACGATAAAGCTGAGACGGACAGTTTTTGTCTTGTAACAATATTTTCAACAATTTGCCGAGCGTCAATTCGAATAATTTTTCGACTAAGCTGTTCTTGCATTTTCTAATCTGTATACTATTGTAACTTGCACCCACACATTTTTTAATTAAAACCAGTCTATGTCCAATTGTTTGAACGATTTGTAATTCTTTTACGATAAAGCGTTGTTTCAGTTTTTGTCTTGAAAGAATATTTTCAACAATTTGCCGAGCGTCAATTCGAATAATTTTTCGACTAAGCTGTTCTTGCATTTTCTAATCTGTATACTATTGTAACTTGCACCCACACATTTTTTAATTAAAACCAGTCTATGTCCAATTGTTTGAACGATTTGTAATTCTTTTAGGATAAAGCTGAGACGGACAGTTTTTGCCTTGAAACAATATTTCCAACAATTTGTCGAGACGATCTATTTTTTGACCAAGCAACAAAGCGTCAATTCGAATAATTTTTCGACCAAATCTAGTCGAATATAATAGAATATAAGAACTGTTAAAGCTGAGACGGACAGTTTTTGTCTTGAAACAATATTTCCAACAATTTGTCGAGACGATCTATTTTTTGACCAACCAGCAAAGCGTCAATTCGAATAATTTTTCGACCAAATCTAGTCGAATATAATATAATATAAGAACTGTTAGGATAAAGCTGAGACGGACAGTTTTTGTCTTGAAACAATATTTCCAACAATTTGCCGAGCGTCAATTCGAATAATTTTTCGACCAAATCTAGTCGAATAAAATAAAATATAAGAACTGCAATCCAAAATAAAAAATTGTCCTGTTTAACTATTATTTAAGGGTAGTTTTAGTGTCCTCGCGGAATATCGATCGCGTCTCGAACTCGCAGCAAGCACCTGAACGACAAATAAAAGAAAAAGTGACGAGTGGTTAGAACGCGGCCGTGCCGGTTCGAATTAATGATTTTCTCGGAAAGCGCAGGACGCATCTCGATGCATCTGGATGCGTCTCGGCGCTCGTTAAAGAACGGGCCAGTTGGTCGGTGGCAGTGGGCGCAGCAGGCGGAAAAAGGGTTGTTCTCGGGGCCCCCGCGTGATTTATAGCGCGCTCATTAATCACGTTACGTTCCCCCTGGACGTTCCTCCCCCGCCTCCTTATTAAACCACGATTTGATCTCATTGTCCTTGAAGACAAAGCCGGCGCGCGGAGGATCATAAACGCGCGCGCGTACGACTAGAGCGGAGCCGTGCCGAGCCGTGCCGAGCCGAGCCGAGCCGAACCGTCTGTCTATGTCCGACTGTCTGTTATTGTAGGCTTGTTGCAACAACGCCGCTATAATAGTAGGAGAGAATCTCTCCTCGCAACAGCCTCGTAAACTTTGCCAGCTACTGTTTCGCCGCATTAATTGTTATTGCCAGAGTGCGCGCGCGCGCACGAGCCCGAGCCCGAGCCCGAGCCCGAGAGAGAGAGAGAGCGCAAGGCAACCAACTTGCTTTCGCACGGTACTCCCCCGTGAATTATGGCTGCTAAACCAGGCAACTTGGCTGAGGTAGTTTCCACTGTAAAACCTACTGGAACCACCCCTCTCTCTCTCTCACTCTCTCACTCTCTCTTTCTCTCTCTCTCTCGCTTTAGATCACTGGATCCTTAACCTGATGTTTCACGCCACGGACAACGACGACTACGGTTAATTGTATCGTTCAATTGTGAACGCAGAATTTTCGAGTTGACATTATTAATTCTGTGAAGGAGTATTATTGTAACTCGCCCCTTTTATATATTCGGTGGTTATCTGAAGTGAGCTCCAGATTGTAGGGGGTCTAGACGCGTGCGTTAAAACAATTGACAACTCCTGTCATGGCGATTTGTAACGCGGAACGTGCGGAGCACGTGTTTCTGTAATCTAATTTAAAATATATATCCACGCATAAACTCTAACAAATTCTGGTACACTGTATAGGCATCAATTTCTATTTCAAATAATTTTGTTAGGTTGGAAATAACGCAACAGTAGCTTCAGATAAGTTTTATATTGCTAGACATTGTTATCGCAAATGCAGATTATGCTTTATTCGGTGTGAATAATCTAGGACGATAACTTATATTTTGTACGCAACACTCTTTATCGTATAAATTAATACAAATTAAATCTAGTAACTGTACTGCGGATTTGTAGGCACAATCAGATATATCTGCATCGATCGAAAGGCGCCAGAGCTATCCTAAATATTTGTATCGATCCCCGTTTTAGACTGCACATGCTAATTTTGGTCATAACATCATAAAAGTCGCAGGCTAGGCACCAAATTAATTCGAACTAATTCGAAAGGTGCCAGAGCTATCCTAAAGATTTGTATCGACCTCTGTTTTAGACTGCAAATGCTCATTTTGGTCATGAGACCATAAAAGTCGCAGGCTAGGCATCAAATTAATTCCTACAGTCAACACTTCCGAGTTTGTCTGTCGAAGAAAAGGTTCTTTTAGCATATATATTTATTTCTACTTTACTCGGGACTGAGTTTATTGGTATATTCTATGAAATGTCGAATTCAGTGTCTAATGGTTTAACAATCGATTCAAGGATAATTGCCTGTGGCTCGTGGAATTGAATTGCAGGAGTTAGTCAGTGGGAATTTTATTTTGTGCGAGCGAGGATTCAAAGGAATCGATGTTTCCGAAGATCCAATCTTGGGGGAGCACTCTCTCTCTCTCTCTCTGTTTCTTTCTTGGTACTCTACTATGTTTTTCTCTCGACTGCCAGCCGTCTTCTCAAAGGGTCCCGGGGAAGGGTTGTGTGTCTGGCTAATTACGCGTTAGAGAGGGAGCCAAGCCCCGAGATGACATAAACGCGACGCCTCGAGAAGCTCCGAGAGAAACTTACCGGAGTAGAGGGAGAATAGAGAACGCTTAGGTGACCAGGTCAGGGACTTTCCTTCGACGCGGACCGCACTCAATCGGGTCTCCTTCTTTTTCTGTCCTGCTGGCTTACTATCGTCCTCTCTCGTCCTCTCCTCTCTCCTCTCTTCCCCTCTCTTGGCTCTTTCTGTTTCTCCATACACGCTCTTTCCTACGGTTTTGTCTGTTGAGGCTTTAGGGTGTAAGCCTAAATCTTCTTGAAGGAAGAAATTTCCCAAGGTTTCGCAATCATTGCAGCCGGCTTCATCAGAAGACACACTCATGCTCATTGCATACTCATTGTGCTCCACTTATATAGTGGGGTTTTGCTCATTCTTCCGGTTCGGCAAGCACCGGTCAGAGTAGACTTTTAATTGGGCGGTCGAACAATTAAAAAATCTGGGAAGAGCGTGCGCCATATTGGACGAAGGTCGTAATCTCTGTTGATGTTATTGGGGGTGTTTCTTAATTTTCAATGTTTCCCGGTGTTTTCTGGGAAAATATCCCCTTTTGTCCTGGCTGGAACTGTGGTTTCATTGAAACGCTCTTTCCTAGCTGTACTATACTTTAGGAGACACTTTCTGGGACACTTCGAGAAAAATTCGAAAAAAAGAAGAAAAACAAGCTCATACAAAAAGGAAGCCAACTAGGAATTCGATGTTAAATGTCTCAAATATCAGACACTTTACAAGACATTGTCAGATCTCAAACAAGCATGGCACACAAAACTGAAGTCAAGCTTGCTATCTCAGTCTCAAACTCCTTGAACATCATTCTCCAGCACTCTCAAACTGAACCACCAAACAACATCAAACGAAATTAAACGCAACCCAATAGATGACCGTCAGTGTCTTCGTTCACAGAACAATGAAGCCATTTAGTACCTCAATTTGAAGTTCCTGAAACATGGGACAAACATTCTCAAACTGAACCATCAAACAACCTCAAACGAAACCAAACCAACACTACAGCTCACTGCCAGTGTCTTCGTTCACACAACAATGAAGCCACTTAGTATCTCAATATAAAATTTCAATCTCAATAGAAATATAAAATCCTCAAACATGGGACCAACACTCTCAAACTGAACCACCGCACAATCTCAAACGAAACCAAACCCAGCCTGCAATATCTCACCGTGAATTTCTTTGTTCCAGGTGAACCCGGACGCGCAGGACAGCACGACGCAGCAGATCCAGTCGAAGCTGGGCAACTATTCCCTGGTGAAGCATCTGCTGGACGAGCCTAAGCGTCTGATCGGCATCGAGGGTGTACCAGCGAGCCCGGCGCCGTCCTCGGCGACCTCGTCGCTGCGAACGAGTTCGGGTTCGGTCGGCTCGAATTCCCGTAGTTCCCCGTCCGGGCAAGAATTCAAGAAACCCGGCGGGCCGAGGACGGGCGGCGGCTCTTCGTCGTCCTCTTCGTCCTCGTCGTCGAGCCATCAGCGGGGCGGTTTCGTGAAACCGGCGGACGGGAAGCCGCCTTACGGTGGCAGGGGTGGCTACCCCGGCCAACCGGTGAAGCACGGTGGCAACAGCAACGATCATCGAAGCCACGGTTTATTACCGGCCAAAGGACCGCCCGGGAACGGCACGCTCGGCGGCAATTCGAGTATCGGGAATTCCGGCGGCAGCAGGCTTCACTCCGCCGCCAGCAGACTGTCCAGGTTACCTCTCGATAACGTGAGTATCGATTTCCATTGTTTCGTGGCCACCCGCGCCATCGACGTCTCTCTCCTGCAACCCCCTACCAACGTTTCCGCGTGTGTACGCGCGCGTCCGTGTCGGGACTATGCTATACTGATTAGGCTGTCCGGCCGGTGCCCCCCGCTCCGTAAAATAACTGGAATTAACCCTTTGGAGACTCGACGATGTATCGGCCGCATCATAGCGGTCAAAGTGGACATTCTAAGTGGATGACATTTAATCCTCCAACGCCACGGAATCTCGAGTCTACTTTGGCCCGGAATGTTAACCCCTACCACTGTGGTTACATTGTTAAATTCGTTTGTGTTTAATAAATTACTAAACAGTAATGTAGCACTGGAC